>JACDJE010000264.1:157235-311008 GCA_016647715.1 Pavo muticus | reverse complement strand
TTTTTTTTTTTTTTTTTGCCACATTTGATGTAAACTCTCAATTACTGAGTGAATACTGAGATAGAAATGCAGTCTTGGTTGTGAATTCTATCATGTGCATGGATGCAAGCACACAGTCTTATTGTAGACGATGTAGCAGGGATACAGAAAAATAATCTACTGCTCAGCAGTCTGGTGGATGGAGTGGGACTCCAAGTATCTATTTTCAGTGCAAGGAAAGGAAAAGGAAGAGACAGTCTCTGTGAAGGTAAAACAGTATGGAATGTTCTATCTGAGATACAGAGAATGAGGAGTTTTTGATCATACTATAAGTTATCATGATGCTTTTTCAAGTCCCAGGAGTGTGTGTAGTAAGACAGAGATCTGCTGGAGGATTGGCAGAAGAATAGGAGGCCTGGACCAATCTGTATCAAAGGAACATTTTGTTTAGGGGATGTTACAGAAACCAAGCACTGAACATTAAAATTGGTATTTTTTGTTGTACTGTTATTAAAAATACCTTTTCATCATGAGTTGAACTCTAAAAAATCCTGAGATTTGATTGTAAATAGCAAATGTACCACTAATAACAGCAAAAGCTCAGCGTTTAGTTAGTTTGAGGAATTTTGATTTTTCAGGGCGTGCCTCGGTTGCGTTTTCATCTGTCTTTATGCAGTTCTGAGGGCAAGCTAAAAATTTGCGTGTTTCTTAATGTAAGCCCAAGGTTATATATTCACATCTTCCCTGAACTGATGGCATTACAAATTCTGGATGCTTGCCTACAAGATGAGACTTATCAATAGTAGACTTTCTAGTCTGGGGGTTTTATGTGCTGTTTGGTAAGTCTAATATTGTGAGATTTCCATTACACTATCTAGGATTTTTGTGTCTTTTTCATTTATGGTATTGCATCAGAACTAATATTGGTAAACAGCTAGCAAGTAGGAGAATAGAAAAGTGTACTTGTCACAAGGTAGTGAGGGCTTATGTTCAGTAAATCATTACCTCACAATGTAATGAACAATAAATGGTAACTAGGAGGCTTTTTACTTTACTAAAGACAAGAAAATGGCTTCTGGTAAAGTGATAAGTTTTTTTTGCCACCACATCCTTGGTCTTGCTGGCACGTACTGTAGCTACTCTATTCACAAGGGATTTAACAGTTGATTCAGATTCTGTTTGCTTAAATTAAATTTTGACTTGATTTGTCACGCCCAAGCAATAGGTACCATGGAATTTTTATTAGGTTATTTGTGTAGACATTTGTGGTTTTGCAAATCAAAAAAAAAAAGTTTGAAGGAGCAAAACAGAAGGGAAGAGAGTGCCCTTACTGATTAAAGAATGAAAGTAATGATACTGGATAAAGGATGAGACCTCATCTTGTATGGGATGCTGAGCCTTATGTTTCTTCCTGGATAAGGAGTGATTCTGTTTGCACTAATCTATTTGCAGCTTGTCTAATTATCTGATGATTTTTGTGAGCAACTTTGTAAAGCTCAAAAAAGTTCTTCATCCTGATCTCAGCAAAAGCACTGCATGAGAAATAAAGATGTCTAAATTACAGTTATTGTAAGGTCCACCTCCCCTTTCATGATGCACTTTGGGTAGATTGTGCTGCTCTGCCTGCAGTTTATGAACCTGCCTGATTTACATATTGGAATAAATCATTGTGTTCTGAGTACAAATGTATGGATTTATGGCAGAGTTCACTTAATGTTCACATCAAGTAAACTGAGATGTTTATCTAGATTGCTACGTATATATCAATTTTATGTTTCTCAGATTACATCCTTTTACATAGTATTTATTAAGTCAGACACAGTCACTGTGTGAAATGTAAAGGTTTTGTTTTCTCTGCCTTGGAAAATTGTAACAAAAGTTGGAGAATATAAGGGAAGCCGAAGAAAGGTTGGTAAGTCTTTTTGTGCTTATTGTATTTTTTTGTTTGTTTTTTTAAAGGCTTCACCATGAGTCAGCCATATCCCGTGGAAAGGATAAAATATAAGAAAAGAGAAGATAATTTCAGATATAGAAGCTGTTCAGGTTCACTGGAAATTCTTGCAAATGCTTGTAAAATTTATGTGAGGTGTGATATTGGCATTGTAAACGTTGGCTGCAGAAATGGCCAAGTTTAGCAAATGCCAAAACCACATTGCTCTGTAGCTCGGGGTTTGCATGGAGGTCATAAGATTATGAGCATAGGAACTTAAAAATGATATTGTATATTGTAATATTCCTTGCAGTTTCTTATCTTATGATTCATTATATCTGATCCTAATATTCCCTAACATCAATAGGTTAGACTGGGGAATATTGTTCCACTCAGGAACTTGCGATTTGGTAAAGGCAAAAGTAATGAGCCAAATTTCTAAGAAACAAAAATCGGACTTTATTTTCTGAGTAGTGTGTTGTTACATGCTGCGAACAGCTTTTATCTTCAAAGTAAACTGCAGGCATTGACTTAGTGTATTCATGCAACTGTAAATATATATTTAACCAAGTTGGCTAATTGGCTTCCTTCTTGAATTTGCCTAGCTAGTATTGGACTGAGCAGTTCACTTCAATGCTCCTCTCCACAAGACCACTGTTCCCTTATGCTACCGGTTCCAGTCTTACTGTAGATTCTGTGACTGCTTGTAGTGGTAAATGCATTGTGTTGCTTTATCCAAAATGAAAATGAAGGTAGAATTTTGCAAGATGCTTTCAGTCAGGATGACTTAACCCATGGCTGTATATGTGCTGGTGGACGTAAAGGAATGTGGTGCCTACCTAAAGAGTTATTGACAGTGCTGTGGCAGCTCTGTCTGGTTGGAGCTGCTAAGTTTGGCGTCTCCAGTTCCCTAGGAATCCGGAAGTCAGATGATCCCACCAGGACCTGGGGTCACAATCCAATTGATTTCACTAGATTGGTTGTTGCCAGCTGGATACAGGCAGCTTCTTTATGCAGTGTTATCTAACTGTCACTAAAAAGTCTCAGTTCCTCTGCCAAGACTTCAGAGCTTTTGACCTAGACTGGAAACACTGATGTTTCTTTAAACTCCTTTCAGAATATCCCTTAGTATTTTCATTTCTGCATTTCTACTGATGCTTGGAGCCTTTTGTGAAGTCATGGTAGAACTTGCTGTATTATAGTTAAAGACAGATATGTAGCAGTAGAAAAAGATGTATATCTGTCAGGGACTTCAGAACCTTCTGAATGCTTGCAAAACAAATATAAATAAAATACTGTCTCTTGAAGATGTCCCTTGAATGTATCATAGAATGGCTTCAGTTGGAAGGGACCACAAAGATATTTAGTTCCAACCCCCCTGGCATGAGCAGGATTGCCAACCACTGTATCAGGTACTACACCAGGTTGCTCAGGGCCCCATCCAGCCTGGCCTTGAATGCCTCCAGGGATGGGGCTTCCACAGTTCCTCTGGGCAACCTGTTCTAGTGCCTTACTACCCTCTGAATGAAAAATTTCACCTTAACATCTAATATAAATCTCCCCTAAAATGTGACTTGTAAAATTATGAAGGAGGCAATGGCTGAAAGCGTGGAATGCAAAATTAGCTTATTTCAGGAAATGAATTGTAAAATACCAGCTATATGAAAAAATCGTGCTGATCATGCTCACGAATATCTAGGTAACCCTGCTGGGAATGTTACCCGAGTAAAGACCACGAGTGTTGGTCTCCTGTTTTCCAATGCTGTGTCCTCTTGCCCTTCCATTCCTTATACATATTTATAATAATGTAAGGATTTCATGAGAGAACAGAAATAAGATTTTGATAGCCTCTCCATCCTCCTGCTACCCCCCCCAAAAAAAGTCATCTGCCAATAATCCCGAACATGGCTGTTGAATGGATTTGACCTTGATTTCAGTTCTTGGCTAGCAGGTGCCTGGAGGCCTTTCAGTCTGCTTTAGAAGATCTTTCTTTAAAAACAGTAGTATTTGTCGCCTAATTATGAATGCAGATTTTGCATGTGTTTGTGATTTACAAGGCCTTCCTTATGTGAAACAGGCTATAAACTCTCTTTGGAAATGTATAGTAGTCTGGAGCAGATAATTACACTCTGAGAAAAGAGCCTCTGTTTCCAGTGAAAACACTGTAAAGTTATTTCAGAAATGCTCTGACCTCAGACGTTTCATATAACTTACACAAAATGCTTTCACATTTGTGCAGCAGCTAGTGGCTTGATCTCTGCCATCTCATAAACGAAAGTGCAGAAGTCTCCTTGGGAAAAAAGCAGGATGTCTATGCTATGGCCTACAAAGCCAGTGTTATTTTACTCACTCAGTTCTTTGTGTCTGTAGCCTTAAACAGAAGAAATCTTGTCCTCCTTTAAATAAATCCATCTCGTAATCACACCCTGCCCCCGCAAACTCAGCTTTTCCTCAGATTTTTTTCTTCCCTTCCTCCACTTAGTGTACACACACTAATAAATTCTGCTGTAAAGACCTTGGGAGAATTTCTTAGCACAAATGGAAAGAAGATGTTAAAGACTGAGGGTAGGAATTTTCTTTTTAAACTTGCAGAAACAATAGAGAACAATTGAAACAGTGAGGGAAGAGCCAGAGATGGGTGACCTTGTCATGTCAGAATTGCATTAATTTTATTTCAGTGAAACCCTACTGGTTCTCTTTGATAGCGTCCAAAAGAACTATTTTTGTTCGTGATCGTTTATTTTTTTTCAAGCCAAATAGTGCAAAGGAGAAGCATTAGAAATGCAAGTACAGAGACTTGTGAAAATGTTCACAAATGCTTTTTGTGGCCTTTTGAAAACAGCTGTTCTTAACCTCTGGTACAATAAAATTGTCATATATTGATGAAAGCTTTGTAGGAAAAAACCTTGTGTGCTGAAAGGGTGAGTTAATAGAACTCAGGGAGTGCGAACTTCAAATGGTCCTAATTACGTGCTTTGCCCTGTAGAGAGCAATGAATGGAAAATAGATTTCTGAATACTGTGAGGACAGGTAATTTTCAGAAAACTGTGTTTAAAGAAAGGAGAACAATATCGAATTGAAGTCTGTGATTGTCTNAGCCTTTCTATCCCTAAGGCTACTAGCTTTATGCTAGTATTTTACTGCTCTTGCCCTACTAACCATGATATTAAGCAATCTAATATGCTACTTTTTTTCTTACCAGTAGTATTTCATACTAGTGCTTGTAGATAACGCTAAAACCAGCCTTGAATGAGCAAATGTATCCTGTGCTGAGTAGCAAAGTCTGGAAAAGTAAAAAGTGCATGCGTAAGATGAAATGCCTTGGAAAAAAAAAAATATATATATACACAACTTATGGTTGTTGCTACTGGACTAAATGTGATTACTTTGGGTTTACTGCAGTGAATGGAAGTGACCTCCCATATAAAAAATATTTGTTAAAATCTTCATGCTGAAATTAAATTTAGTGTTGAAATACAGCACGTGTATGTTGGCTACGGAACTTGTAAGGTAGCCAGTTTTTGCTCAATTACACAAATTCAGCCTTTGTTACCTTAATGTAAATATGCCTTGTTATGACATCAGGTATGGAATGAAATTCTTTAAAAAGGATACCAGACCTCAAGAAATAATTTGCAATTAATGTTAGTTTCTCAATAATGGATTTTGGATTTTTTTTAATTCTTTCCAGGCAGAGAGAAAAGGTAGAGTGAGGAGAACAAATTGGGTCACGACAATCAAGTTATTTTTTTCCTTGAGTTGGCTTACTTTTGTTTCAGTGTCTGTTTATGATTTTTTGGTAGGATTCCCTACCTCACTGATAAAATATGTAGATCTCCTTAACCTTATTGGTATTCATAGGATGATCTGCCTGCTTCATATTTGCATGCTTATTTCTCTTCAAAGTAGCAGATGAATGAGCAAAGTTGAAAGATCCACAGGATTTGAAAGCTGAGAAATGCTGTGACTTCAGTGACCACAAGTACTTCTCTTGTAGTGAGTGGCAGTGCGTGGGTAGTGACAGCAGTGGTGAATCTCCATTGCTCTGAAACTATTCCATTACTTTCTTTTGTCTGTTTTTTTCAAAGTACTTGAAGCTCAGCCTGTCATCCTCATCAAAAAGGTTATTTTAAGGCTCACAAAAAGGGCTAAATATCTAAAAGACGCTGTCATTTCAGCTGAATTATTTCAGAACACTAAGTAACCAGGCAAGCACNAAAAGGCTAAATATTTTTATATCAGATACCTTGTTACCTTAATATTCTGGCAGACTAAACATTTAGGTCAGATGTAAAACCATCGGTCTTTTGTATGCTTTTCTTTTTGCAGAGGACACGGCCCCGTGATATGTCATGCAGATTTGCATTACTGTACTGAGCCATGGCAAAATTAAAAAGGGTGGTTTTTAGGTTTTGGGCTATTAGGATAAGTGCTGATATCAATCCACCGCTTGGTTCCAGTTGCTGAGCTCTACCCCAGTTTAAAAACGCCTTTGAAGATTTCATATGGTGTGTGTACACAGAAGAGATTGTACCCTGATTAATGGAAGCAGACCAGACGTGAATGTCTGGGAATGGATTGGCTAGTACTGTTTGTCTTGATCAGCCTATTGTTGTCCTTCTCTAATTGATGTAACAAGTGTCTTCTGTCCTTTAGATGTACTAGAGATTCCTTCTTTATCAGGTCTAGAAATCAGCGGCTAGCAGTTACTTTAAATTGGTTTTAGTACAGCAAGAAGTCACATTAAAAGATTTTCACGAAATTGTTCTCTCCTTTTGGTCTGTTTAAGTAAACTTTCCCAGCTGCTAGCATTGCACAAAATTGATAAAATCTCTCAAACTTCTGCAACAGAAGTTTTGAGGGGAAAAAAAAAAAAAAGTATTCAGAAGTTTATTTCATTGTGATAACCTTTATTGTCTTGAAGGTTAAACAGGTTTTTTATATACTGTTAAACCAGATAGGCTCAGGTAGTGATATAATGCGCTTTTCTGTTTAACCCTTTCATCCCTCTTGTTTTCTTTTATATTAACTCTACTTACTCGCCTGCTGAAGAGAAATCACTGCTTTGCAATAGAAATTTTGCAGGTTCTACTCTTCTGTGCTGGAGAACTATTTAAAATTTGCCTACCGTAGACAACATAGGCCTGGAAGCAGACTATTTACTGAAATACATACATATTTGGATTTATAAAAGGGCTGCTCCAAAAGTAACACCTCTTATTTTGGTGGCCCACGATGTCAGAGGGTGGGTGGTGCATTTCAGCAGTGGCGATAGTGATGCGAAAGATAAGCCATGTTCCAGATGGCTGTGAGCAGCTGTCACACCACAAAATGAAGAGCATCTCAATTAGCTCATCTGCACTAATAGGCTAATGGTGGTGTCTATGTTGAAAAATAGTTTTTTGTTGGTAGGAATTTGCTCTATCAAACAGTGTTATTGTGCACTTTGTATCTGTCATAGTTTCCATGGAAATAATTAGAAGACAGTGCTTTCAGAGCAACCTATGTTGATATAAGTGCAGGCTATAAATATAAACTGAAGTATTGCTTCCCTTGTTACATTATGGACAATGCATTTATAAACTGTCTCATTTTAAAGGGAAACTGAAGATATCTAAGGAATGTGTTTTGACCTGTTATTTTTCAAAGAAAAATAAATAAAGCCTCTTTTTAATATGTGTATCTTATCTTTAATTAATATGTCTCTAAGGAATATATTAAAAAAAAAAAAATACTTTGAGCCTTGTCCTGCTCCTTCAGACAATGAATGGAAAATCTATATTACCATCATTAGAATTAGTATTTCATTCATAAATCAGAAAGTACTAATTGCTGGCTGATGAATAACCCATGATCACTAACTCTTTGCCTTCTTCTAAAACTTAGTCTTCTTTTTTCATTTGAGGATTAGCACTTGTTTTTTTTAGAAAGGAACAGGTTTGCTTCATAAAATAGGTAGTAGTATGTAAATTAATCTGATTTCTTGCCCTTACCAAAGGCAAGACTCCAGTTTTTTGAGGTACTACTAATTGTAGCAAATGCACATAAATCAGCAATGTAACAAGCAGCTTTGTTCCCAGACACCTAGTTTGTATCTTTATTCAACATCTTGTCAAAGCAACATCCAACGTTTTTGTCAAAGCAAGTATGTAGAGTATTACAATCGGAGTATTATGTTAATTTAATGTAACTTTGCATAACTTAAACATATTCTGACAGTGTCTTCCACGGTTGTCCTTGGTGGTGTTTGATTATATCCAACTGAACACTTATTTTTTTCTATGAATACTCCTCATGAATTTTATCTGCCTTAATAGAAGGACTGCTCAGCTTTCATTAGCAGAAATTAGTGTTGTTCCCAGCGTTTTATTTCATGATAAAATAGTCTTTGGTTTCCTTTATATGAATATTCTGTCAAAAGCAGTAAATGTGGTGATATAGAGATGTTGTTCCCTAGGTGATATTCTTAGGTGTGTATAAAAGTATATTTTCTTTTTTTATGCATTACTTCAAACATAATTCACACAGTACTGCTTTAAGTTCATGCTTTAGCAATGTGACTACCCATGCAGTTGTTTGTTTTGCATTTTCCTGTGTAGAAGCAAGTTCTAGTTCTAAGCTATATCTAACCACTGTTTTGAACTGTACTCCCATTATGCCACAATAAGACGGCTGAAAAAACTTACACAATTCCTTCTGTTAAGATAACATTGACTAATGCAAGCTCATCAAGAAAACTTCCCAATATCTAGTTTAATGCCAGTTTGCCTTTAAGTAGTTAATTCTGAGACTTTATTACCTTATCTGTAAAAAAATCCAAAGGGGTGTTTATGTAGTCAATTTCTGGGACTACTTATCTGTACAAATTGACCAGTTTTAGGCTATTCTGACTCCGCTGTTTTCCATTAACATGAAAGCAGGGAATCAAATAGGAGTGAGGTTTGGAAGGAACTCAGATAGCACTGGCTGCTCACTTGATCTGAAGCACTGGAGCACTCAGACTTGAGATGTGCCTCAGCTCAGAGTTCTCAGGAGCATTCTTTTGGCAGTGGATGACTCTCCAGGGCCAAGCTATGCCTTTGATGTTTGGCTCATGAGGTACTGCTGGGGAATGTGGAACAGCTGTGACACTAGAGAGAAGAGTGCCACATACCTGCTCACAAGACAAGGATGTTGTCATTTCCATCTTAAGAGCTAGGCAGTGCATGTCTTTACTCACCACTCATCAGTTTGCATCTTGTTCCTTTTTAGTAATGCCAGAGGAATGGTGAGGAAGGAAGTCTCTGTACATCCTGTTCCTCTTTCTCAAGCTCTGTCCCGTGACTGAGAAAACATTATGTAGGCATTTCATCTAGAATGACAGCTGTCCCACAAAAGTGTTGTGCTACTGAACACTTGAGTTAGAGCAGTTTGATCAAAGCCAGCTTTTGAAAAATGCTTCCCCCAGGCCTAATAAATATCATAGAAGTGGTCTGAACCACTCTGCTGCTGCTGCTTATAACCATAGCGAGTATGAAATTTGAAGAGAAACATGATAAGCCTGAACTGAAGATTTTTACTGTGAGGACCAATGTGGTTTTGGGAAAAACCAGAGTATCTTGGATCTTACTGGATGTTTACCACCAGCTTCAGTAAGAGTATGCATGGCTTCAAGAAGGATATTTTTTTATGATTGTGGTCATCAGAACTCCTGAGTCGTGTGGAGATGATGTTTATCTCACTGAAAATTCATCTAATAATAGAACTAAACTAAAATAGTCAAGTGCTAGCTTTATCCAGTTTTGTCCTTTCTGAGCATAGTGTCAGGCAGAGTTCACTGTGAAAATATAGAGGTCATTATAGAAAATAACACTTCTTTTATAATGATCTGTTTTTAGTCAGGGCTTGTGCTAGTTTGTAGGACATTATACTTTTATTATTTTAATACAAGGTCTGAACCATTGCATGATGTATTCAGATTATAACACCTTGCTGAATTATTACCTAAGTGAAAAAAATCCTGGATCCTTGTCTTGTGGTGCACTGTTTTACTTAGCAGATCTGCTGATGGAGAAAGCAGCGGTTATGATAAAAGGGATTATATAAAAGAGCTCCTGCTGAGAGACCATGGCACTGTACAGGGTGATACCAAACACTGTGTTCCCCAGGGCAGGTAAAATAATTAGCTTCAGGACTGCCATTCAGTCTGAGGGATTAATTAGAACGGGAGGTGGTGTTGGGGAGGAGGGAAAGCAGCCATAAAGGGTGTCAAGACCACTCTGGCCTGAAGCCTGTGTGATTTGATGTGAAATAGCAGCAGCTGGCTGTAACCTTAGGAAGTGCAAGTGAACAGCAGGTGGTAATTCCTGTCTCATTTACCATGTCTTCACAAGAACATGTAAGCTTGTGCAGCTTGGGTTTATTGGCAGGTCAGAAGGAAAATCCTAAGGAGGACTGTGACATTTACTGTGCTGAGCAAATGCAAAATTCAAAATGGAGTGTACACCGTGTTAAGTGTAAAACCAATAAAATGATGTTTGCTTTTATACCTGCCATACAGTAGGGTTATGACAACCTTATAGACTAGACCTTGCTGTAGACCAGCACACAAAGTTGAACATACTGTGAGAAATCTAGGACTCTTAGTGGGAATGACATCTCTGAACACTGTGATGGATGTAACAGGAGAATTATTTCACCAAAGTAGAAAGGCAGTTATGTGAGGGTCTGTCATTCTTCAGTGTTTTCGGTGACAGTTGCATGGGAATGAGTGGTCTTTATCTGCATTTCCAGGTGGACAAGCAGTGTACTGCATTATATGGTCACGGGCCTGTTAGTTTTTGCCAAGCACTGTGTTTTGCTTGGCATTTGGGCAAAAATTGCAGCAGGACATGCAACAAATGTGTTAGTGTAGAAGTTGTTACCAGTTAGCGTTTCAGAGTGAGCTTGAGCTGCTGTCAGCAGAATTTAGTGGGCAGTGGCCTCTGCTGATCACTGTAGTCTTTTGTGCTCTGTGAGGGCCTCCCAGGGTGTAGAACAAGAACTGTTCATATTCGCAGTTCAAGAATCAAACCAAATAAAGAGAAAACTGAATAACACAGAATCTGTCGTTGAGAACAACTTTAGATTAAAAAAAAAATACAACATATCTAGGGGATATTTGAGGGGGTATTTATAGCAGAGTGACAGGAAAGGAAGAGAACTCATTTTGTGGAAAGGATAGATCATTTTATGCCTTTTTTGAAGCTTACTGTTTGCCAACATAAGCTTTCATGGATGCCAGAAGATGCAATGCCTTCTAAAACCTCTCACGCATGCATAAACCATGCACTCATAATTTCTTTGCTGGGTTCCATTTAATATTCTTCTATTTCTGACCTCTTCGGAAATTATTGTTATGTATGGGAAGATGATCAGCTCCAAGCTGACATTGCATTTTTCTGGCCATTAGCTCTGAGATTATCAGTTTTGGGAAATGGAAAGAAGTTTTTTTTTTCAACTTTGGAACATGCTGGAAGACGTTGCTGAAGAAGATGGTTTCTCTTTCTAATAGATTGCTTATGTTGACAAACCTGCAGTACTGGTATACTCTTGAACTTGTCTCTGTGGTTTTGGGAAGCATTGAAAATGGACTGTGAAGTGCTCTGCATAAATGTTTGTTTGTGGAGCTACACAAAACTTTCAAAAGTCTTTCATGTACTATCTCAAAAAAAAAAAAAAAAAAAGAGGAAAAAAAGGTGTGGATTGTTTTTTCTGAGATCTCGTATCAAATGAAAATCTGCAGGGAACATGCTGGGGCACCTCTGTGGGTGGAGTTGGCTGAGCATATTGCCAACAGCTGTACCAGGGAGATGGTCTAGTGATCTGAAGATTTGCTGGTGAAGGCACTCGTGAGCACACTTTACTTTGTTTCTGTTCCACTGAGCCAGCTTAGTTTACTGCGGTCTTGGGCATCTTACTTGGAACCAACTGACCTCAAGTCAGCTATTATCCAAAGCCCTTCAGAAAGCAGTGTTACCTATGAGTGTAAGGACAGTGCTGAACATTTGGATGACGACAGTAACATCTCACATGGTTACAGCAAGATGTGAAATCCAACCTCTGTCTGCTCTCTTGATCGTGTTTTGCTATCTGTAATTTCATGCTTAAGATCCAAGAAATAGGACTCTGACTGTAGCAGATGGAGGGCATGCTATTTGCAGCTTGCAGCCAGTAAGATATTCATAGCCAGTAATGTTTCAATAATTCAAGGAGGTAGAATAGCCACAGTCCTCTGCTTATATTCAAGGAGGTAGAATAGCCGCAGTCCTCTGCTTATACTCTGTGTTCACTGTAAAACAAACAAAAAAGTAGCAGCCTGTGCTGTGTGATTAATTCTTCCCATTCTCTGTCGTTAGTGTTACCAATAGGGTGAGTGTGCAAACTTGCTAGGTTGATGGCTTGTATATGAGGTGACCTATAAAACGAATAAATGGAGAGACTTAAAATGTGCGGCAGATGTATCCAGTGATTTTGCTTGGTTTGTGTTTAAAGAGGCCAATTTCTTGCAGGGCAGCACAAAAAGGGCGGAGACCATAGTTAATGGCACAGGCAGCTTCGACTCAGCTTGCAGTAAGCGCTGCCCTCCCTAAGGGAGAGGAGGGGAGGCTAGGTAGCAGACTTGTGTCCCTGGCCTCTGCAGCAGGCAGAAGAGGTGGCAGGTTGCGGAAGGAATGGCATATGCTTTAACTCCTTGAAAGATTTAGCAGCAGATGCTCTTCTCTGGCATGGATCAGAAGTCCTTAAAAATAAGCAGAAAATTGGCTACAGTAGGAGTTATCAGAGTTGCATGTGGTTGATCGCATCAAAAATACCCAGCAGACTGATCTTCCCTGCACTTGCGTTTATGTGGGCCACATGAATTTTTACAAGTGCAAGTTGTGAAACTGCCCAGGCGTACTCTTCTCAGTAACCTTGGTTATTTTTAATTCTGTTGCAACCTTTTCTTGTTCGACATATAATACACATACAAGCATACACAGCACTTTCTGTCATAATAGTGGGCAATCCAGCTTGGGTGACTCCTTCTCTGTTTCTAGCTGCTTTCACAGGTACCTCAGGTCCTTCTTTGTAATGAAACACCTGTGCATCTTTCAGAAAGCTGGAGGTTGCATCTGCTCTGTGTAAGCAGCTGGTTCTCTGCAGACTTGCTAGCATTTTTACTCACAAGATGCTAACCTGAAAAGTAGTTTCAGGAACGTGTGAGTAGCTTTCTGGAAGGTGCTCAATAAAAATGGAAATTAAAGGATCTTGCTGTTTTGTGATACTGTTGCCTGTTTCTCTGGTGGTGAGTATCAATAAATATTACTTCTGCAGAATCGTGTTACACAGATTTCTCATAAAAGAGCTTATTTTACCTAAAATAGCGTGTTTGAGTCTAAACATCAACTTCAGTGTTTCCAAAGATAGATATGAAAGCACTACTTTTAGATTCTCTAATCCATTTTTCTTTGGCAATCCAAGCTACGAAGGGTGCCAAAATAAATGGCAGATTTATAAGCCTCTGAATTTACTAACTGCACTTGAAAAGAAGTTTTACAGTGTTAGAAAACATTTATTATCTAACAGGAGATAAATTGTTGCCCATAACTGAAATCAATAGAAATTTTGTCATATCAGACATAATTTTGCTTATCTAAGCAGTCTGATTTAGCAGATGGAGCAAGCAAAGTATTCAGAGAATAACTGCACTGTGCCTATAGTTATTACTGCAAAGAAGCTGTCTCTGGAATACCACTGGTGTCTGGTGCAAAAAAATGACAAGGGAACACTTTGTTACGCAGAAATCACTGGTTTGCTTACACATTTTTCTTGTAGCGTCCCATAGCTTCACTGGTTTCATTAATTCATTCTTTCTATTTCTTTCAGGGCCCTCCTGGTCCAAAAGGCGAGAAGGTGAGTTGATGAACAGGTGACACTTCCCAGGTGAATGGAAATACATAGCAGGATGAACTAAAGACACAGTTTGTATTGACCCAGTGTAATGTTAGATGATGTAAGAGAGCTGGGTAGCACACAGATGCTGTGTTAAACCTATCATCTCATCTTTCCACTTTGCAGGGAGATCAAGGTGATCAGGGCCCACGGGTAAGCATTTTAAAAAAAATGTTACACTTCCCCTTCGCTGAGTAGGCAATTAGTCTTTAGCGCAACACTAAATCAAATACACTGTCTGAGCTAATTATGCTTATTAGCTGCATTTACCCTGCATGTTGAAGTCAGTGTCTTCAGGACAGTAATACTGAACGTGATCAGATAGTGTCTGAGAAGACCTGAGTAACAGCAGTAAGTAATGCATTAAAATATAAAACTTCCATTATGAGTGGAAGCAGGTTTCAGTGATTTCGCTCTGCTACGTAAAAGTTGGCTTTTCTAACCAAACCTTTCAGTTTCCCCAGCAATGTTTTCACGGCTTGCATGGGCTCCCACAATGCAGAGGGTCAGTGGAGTTATAATAAATGTAGTTCTTGATTTCATATTTATTATTTAGTGAATTGTAAACAAATGCGTATGCATGTACTAGTTCATTTTCCTAAAATGTATGTATTTAATATTGTTAATGATAATGATATTATCATCTCTTAAACACATCTAGATACTTAAACAGAACACTGTTTAGTTATATAAAGTTTCTTTTAATTTTTAAACATCATGTTTATTTTAACAGAGAACTAAAGAAGAATACAGGGGTAAATGTTCTGATAGGTTGGCTGTGCCAGTTCATTCTTCTTTACATCTGTGCTTCATTAGAAAATGTTTGGTTATGTTATTCTAATAATACATTGATTTCCTTCTGTAGTTGCATTTTTGTGAAGATTTACATAATAGTAAATTTTTTCTGTAAAGTATGCAGAATATTTTGAAACTGTAATTTTATTTTACACTTTTTATTTTTTGCAGTTAGTAAGATTATATAAAGTCATATTTATCTGAATTTGGTGTTGGTGTTGTCAGTGTTGTATTACTTACAGGGTTCAATTACTCTTGTGTCATAGAACCATAGAATGGCTGGGGTTGAAAGGGACCTCAAAGATCATTTAGTTTCACCTCCGCCACCATGGACAGAGTCGCCAACCACTAGACTAGGCTGCCCAGAGCCACATCCAGCCTGGCCTTGAATGCCTCCAGGGATGGGGCATCCAGAACTTCTCTGGGTAACCTGTTCCAGTGTGTCACCACGCTCTGCGTGAAAAACTTCCTCCTAATATCTAACCTAAATTTCCCGTGTCTAGTTTAAAACCATTCCCCCTTGTCCTATCACTGCCAGCCCATGTAAACAGTCGTTCTCCTTCCTGTTTGTTTATATGCTCCCTTCAAGTACTGGAATGCCACAGTGAGGTCTCTGCAGAGCCTTGCCTTCTCTTCTCCAAGCTAAACAAGTCCAGTTCCCTCAACCTTTCTTCATAGGAGAGGTGCTCCAGCCCTCTGATCATCTTAGTGGCTCTTTTCTGGACCCATTCCAAGAGCTCTGCGTCTTTCTTGTTCCATGTCCTACTTAACCAAATCACACCCCTCTATTGGAGACCAGTGGAGTCCTTCCCAGACCGTACAGATCATGGTTATGACTACAGAAAGCATGTGCTAATTGAGGCTACCTGAATATAGGAGAGGAATCAAGCGAGGTCAGCAGTAGGGGAAAGAAGTGATGAATAACATCTTGTGAGCTAGCAGCAGCTTCACTCACTGTCTATTTAGTCAGTGCATGCTGTAGTAAAGTACCTGTTTTTGAAACATGCATATAGCTTAATTTGCCCAGTCTCCTTGTTTATTTGTTTGTTTGGTTGGCTGTTTTGCTTTTTTTTTTTTTGGAGTGGCTTTGTTTGTGTTCCGCAGTAGCTTCTCCTTTTTCTTCCCTCTCCGTATATTTCAGGAGTAGTCAGTACTATGATGCCTCTGGCCACTTATTGTTTCGTGGTACAGCAGTTATCTCTTCTGATAACTGTCTTCAGGGTGAGCCTGCTCGGGTTACTGTGC
The DNA here is from genome assembly GCA_016647715.1 of Pavo muticus. Classification (NCBI taxonomy): domain Eukaryota; kingdom Metazoa; phylum Chordata; class Aves; order Galliformes; family Phasianidae; genus Pavo; species Pavo muticus. The sequence goes on along the minus strand of JACDJE010000264.1, from coordinate 295,107 downwards.
CAAGAGATTTACAGTGTAATTAATGGAAATTATATGTGTCATCTAGTCATGCTCCAAATGAAACTAAATACATTTAAAACTGGTTGGTTACCTTTGCACATAGTATTTCAGCATTGCCTAAGTCAAATGAATGTTTTTGGAGGTGACTCCATACCATAGTATTTTAGAGAAGTGTTGCACCTGTAGATGACTGTGGAATGATATCAGCATTTGGATTTGACAAGTATGCAAACAAATTGGATATTATGTCTAGAGGTGATGAACATCTTAGAGCTGATCCATCTTTTAGAGATAAGGAGCTTGAAGTTTATTCATTTTATGACATTTTTTACATATTGTTTGAATCTAGTTTTTAATGTAGTAAAGATTTCATTGTTTCAAATCATTTTTCTGAATTTTAAAATGATTATTCATTTTAAAAGCTGCCTTCTTTTCTCTAAGTATTTTTCATTAGCAAAAGAAACCCAAACAAAATGTGGAGACTCTCCATGTCAGAGTGGAACTGTAAGCTCTTAAAATTCTTCTGAAAGAAAAGCATTTAAGAAACAAAAAAATATTGCTTTTTATCCTTAAGGATACCACTTCAAGTTTTGAGCAGCGGTCGTTAGGTATGAAAGATCTTTCCTTCTGAAATATTCTCAAAAGTGCAAAACCAGTAATGATGTGTTTCAAAACTTCTTTCTTGTGGTCCCTGGAAACATTGACTGTACACTGAACTTTTTGGAAATTCAAATGTTCTTGAAAATATTTTCCGTATATTAAAAAAATAGTAGAAAACTGACCCTCCAAATGCTGTGCAGAAGTCAGAAACATATATTTTTAGAATAAAAGAGCTTATTTTTTTTCTCCTGGGGGGGAGGAGAGGGGAGCTTCTTTGGAAGAAGAATCTGAAAGGTTTACTTAGGTATTCTGAATTAATAGTTGCTGACCAGTCTTTATCTTACAGAAATGGTGGAAGGGCTGTAGTTCCTAATACCAGATGGCATAATCCACTTATGTCCATATGTAAGCAAAACCAGCATTCCAGTAGTGTGGATGATATAGAAGTTCATGCTCTGACTGTGAATTTGAACAGCAGGTTAATACCNAAAAAAAAAATCGAATTCTAAATACGCCACATTTAGAGTTAACTATAAAAACTATCATGCAGTAATGAGTAAAAATGGAGTGCTTAGAAGATTTTCTGGTTATCCCTTTCATAATTAAAAAAAAAATCCTAAAATTTATTGCTTTCTGCTCAGATTTTAGATCTTCTGTAGGTTTCTTGTTTGTATCCATTTCCATTACATGGGTATTGTAGCTTTAGCTTGAAGAGGAATGAACCATGTGCACAGCAGGACTAATGAGTCACAGATGTAAAGATTCTGGCACAGTACCATTTAATAACTTCTTTAACTTATATTCCATAATAAGATAAATGCAAATTTGATACATCTGTTTTCTAAATGGTGTATCATTTCAGCCTTAGCAATGTCTCAGGAATGAGCTTCTTTAAATGTATGGCGGTTTAGCCTTTTTTGGCTTTGTTTTCTTTTTATTTGTTTCTAAAGAGGAGATCCCAGGTCATCAAGCAATGCAGTTAGCCACAGCCAGGTTCATCAGAACTAAGTGGGAAAGCTGGTAAAACTGCCTCTGACTTGATGGGATCCACTTGCAGAGTCTCAGTTTCCTCTTGTTTCACCAGCATGTATCAAGGATAAAGTTGCACTAGCAAAGGACATGTTGTGTGCATCAGAATGTAACTCTGCCTTTTTAGGGGGGCTGGGGAGGAAGACCAGTGTGGTCTTTGTGATCCAGAACATCTCTGATGTGATTGCAGGTGGAGATGCACAGAGCAAATACTTGTAAAGGTGAAAGATGGCTGTAGCTGTCAGGCTGCTGTTGCCTGTTGGTGCTTTCCACAAGGCTGGCTGGACTGCAAAGCGTGCTGCCCCATGGCCACAGGGATTGCCCCATCAAAGCCTCAGTGCAGGACTTATGAAAGCCACCTTGTCTGGCAGCCAGAGCTAGGTACAGCTTTCCCTTTTGTAGGTGCAACTCTGCAGCTGGCTACACTGAGGCTTCACAGCAGGGCTGTGCCATGGAAGTGACACTTGTGTCCATGCACATAGGGATCTTAGGCATACCAGACTGTTTTGCCTGTATGCCTCAGCCTGATGTCTTAGCCATTTCCTGGCTCTCCGTGAACAAACCTTTGAGGACCTCTGCTTCAGATAGGGTGCTGTATCTAGAGGACTTGGGGATTTCTTTCTTTAGGGCTATCCTGCTCAACACTACAAGGTTTCAGCTTAATGAGGAAGTTTAATTTGCACCCTAGAAGGTAGCACGAGAAGGATGCTGAAGTGAGAGCAAAGCTCTCACAGCAGGCTCTAATTACTATATCTTTCTTTTTTGTATCAAGTTCTGCACACGTGGGTAGAGTTGAATATGAGAGACCACGTGCAGCATACAGCACTCGATGGGCAAAATTTTACCCTGGTTTTGAAAATGCCACTATGTATACGTTGAAAATGTTGACCTTGGCCATTGTGGACTCCCCCTAGTCTATCAGTAGATTGTTGTTCAGTGTTTATAATTGTGTATGTATCATCAGTTTATGTGCTGAATGTCGTATGTAAAACAGAATGTGAGGAGAAAGATGGTAATTACACAAAGTGCCTCAAAATTCCCTGTCACCGCTGTCAAGTTCTGCAGCAATCATAGCTTTCTGCAGCGCTGTCTTGAAGGGCTGTAGCACATTTTAATGGAGAAACAGTGCAGTCGTCAGCTGGCTGATAGCCTAACAACTGTCAAACAATCCTAACAATTTATTGTAATTTTAAGGAGTCACCTCTGTGCAACTGCTCCTTCTAAAAATCTGTTTATATTGTTGTCATGAAGTAACAATCTACACACACCTAGAGTGCAAACTTGATTCTGTTTCCCATATGACAGAGAGGCTGTTTCTGTCAGTAGGCGATGTGGGGTATACTAAAGATAGTGTTTGTTCTGTCTGTCTGTCAGTAAATTGTCTCTGTGATGTTTGTGATGTGTTGTTTTGGTACCATGTTATGCTGTGTCCCTAGGGTCTGCCAGGCTTCCCCACAGTCGCTGCTCTGCACAGTAATCAGATCCTCACCGTCAAGGTTTGTGGTTGACATGTATCTGTTCAGTCAGGTCTCTCTGTATCAGCATAAAAGTGCACATGAAAAAAATTACTTTTACTACAGGATAGCCACGAATCCTTATGGTGGACCTAAGCCAACCCTCTCTGCCTTTGCATTGGTGTATGCATTTCTGATGCAAAGTGTGGGACCAAATCCACAGCGTTACCCCCGGCAGCACCCATGTTCCATGTGCTCTTCTTGGTCAGTATTTCATTTTTCAGATGAGAATTTTCTGTAGTTTGCTTCCCTGAGGCATACAGGAGCGTCGAAAATGTCAGTAAAGTTTTTACTGGTTGAATCAAGAGTCAGTTATTTGTGTTAGATATCTGAAGTTTAATCTGTATGTGCTGATTTTTCAAAATTCATTTGCAAATTAAGCAGGAAGAATTGAGCAATCTGGTCAAGCTGGAACTCCAATCGTTGTTAAAATGACACCATTGTTCATGGCACAATATGCTGGTTAGAAAATCTGACTGAAAGTTGAACTGGTGCTTTGTGTCTAGAAACTGCTGAGAGAACAACATGCAAAAATACCAATTTTTTTTCAGAGCCTAGATAATGGAAAAAAAATAAAGTGAAGAATTCTCCTGGAGAAAGGACTTAGACAATTAACTCACTGTATATGATGAGCTCACAAAGCGCTAAAAGCACAGTTTCTCTCTGGCAGAAGCACCAGTTCATATAACTTTAGCTATTACAAATCTAATGAATATATCTTTATTTCTTTCTCGGGCCTTCTGATGTCTATTCTTCAATTCTCTCATCTCTGATCTTCAACTTTTGACCTCACCTGCCTGATCAGATGGTGTTTCCTAAAATCAATCATGGGTTTCTCTCTGCTGATCAGCAGCTCATTAAACGCCGCCTCATTAAGGTAGTGCTTCATCTCACTGGAATCTTGTTCTTCTTTACATTCAGTTTACTCTCTGCTGTACCTTTTTGTCGGAACCCTTCTTATAGCAAGTTGTTTATTTGAAAGTTCTAGAATTAAGCAATTGTTAATGAAATTAACACTTAAATACCATGGGTAGCTGTGCTAAATGGTCCACGTTTAAGATGCAGTTAGCATTTTTAGTGGTTTGCAGTGCTATACTGGAAATCAAATAAGTTGAGCACCATTTCTGGTGTTTTTTCAAAGGCTGTATGTTTTGGCAACTTTCTTGGAAATTGTCTTTTACAAATTAGTAGGTCTAAATCATTAAGGGATTTGGCTAATTATCACTCTGAAAGAGCTCACTAAAACAGAAGAAAAATTTTGTACGACTCTGTGGAAAAGCAGTTACTTTCCATGCTCATGTTTGAAGTCTGTCCACGTAACATTGATGGGCTTGGAATGTTGCCAGGCAAACTGTCTAATTCTGGCACACAACTTTTTTTTAATCCTCAGCTTTGTCATGATTATACCAATCATGAAAATGAAGAGCTGCTTATTGAAAATGGTTACTGTCTCTGGAAAACTGCATGAGTCAAATATTGCAAAGCTACCCCAAATTCTAGTTCATGTCCTGTGGTAGAACAAGACATTTACAATTTCAGCCTTCTGCTTTGTGGCTGATTGCACTGTACAGGTACCTCCTGTTGGTCTTCAAGGCAAAGTGCAGTCTTTGCCATAAGGAGCAAAGATGTCAGTGTTTAGCTCATGGTAGCTTCTTTAAACTTGTATTGCATTCTTTCTGGGAAACTGTATTTTTGTATGGTTCATGCCTCTAAAGCAAACTTCTGATGATGATTTTTTTGTTGCGTTAGGGGGACCAAGGACAAGCTGGACCCCCTGGGCCTCCAGGGCCACCAGGACCAAGAGGTCCCCCAGGAGATACTGGCAAAGATGGTCCTCGAGGGATGCCTGGCATTCCGGTGAGTCTGTTGGTGTCCAAATTCTTGTCAAGTATGTAACAGCCAAAGGTGGTTTGTGAGGTAAGACTGGCAATTAAGACACGTGGAAGCTGAACCACAGACAAATTTCACAGTGCACAGTTCACCTGAAATCCCTCTGCCACACACAGCAAGTTCATAGCAGGGCCAAGAGTAACACCTAGGTTTCTTGCCTCTCACCCCTGACAGTTTTCCCCACACATTCTAAGGTTTCTGAGTTGTTCACTGATGTTTTAATAGCTGTATGAGAAGGGTCTGCCCCCTCTACAAGTAGCAAATGTTCCCACTCAGACTTCAAGCTAAAGCTGAATTTGAGATGTCATTGCATAGGCTAGCTTGACTTCTCACTTTCTAATGATTTAGCCTCAAATTATGAAATCAAAGTAATAAACTGCTAAATGCTGCCCAAAGTATGATAAATTTTGGAGTGAGATTCTGCCATTTTTACACAACACTAACAGTACAGTTTTCTTCCACTCATCCCCTGTATTTCATTAGGCCCATAAGCAGAATGCAGAACACTGCTTAATGTTTTAGATGCAGGATCAGACCCACAGCCTTTGGCATCTTGTAATGTGATATTAAACACTTCATAAAAAGATGCATGAATGCAGGTATTTGGGTTTTCTTACAAAATATGAGTATGTTTTTGACTCTATAGTTTGTAACCTCCTTAATACTCCTTTTTTAAATGTTATTATTTTTGAAAGAAGTATCTCTCTGTTCATAATGAATTCCACTGCATTGTCAGTGTGGAAGCTGAATCACAGCTTGACAACTGAAATGTCAAATGCACAGACCTGGTAAACACATCCCCACACCTGTCACAAGTAAAGATCACAGTTGAGAGGATGCATAAGGAACTAGCAAGGTGAAGACATCTCTGGAAAAAGAAACAGCTTTGTCAGAGAGAATGCATAGCTCATTATGTAGGCCAGGAAAGAAAGGCAAAAAATTTCACTGCAAAACCAACAAAGAAAATACCTAAGCTCCTGTTCCAGCCATATTTCAGATTGCCTCATTTGAAATTGTATTGGCTATACATTACCTGTATTAAGTATGTAACATCATGATAACCATCCCTGGAGATGTTCAAGAAACATGGAGATATGGCACTGAGGGACATGGGTTAATTGGTGACATTGGTGACAGGTGGACAATTCAGTTAGATGACATGATCTTGGTGATCTTTTCCAAACTTAATGATTCTGTGACTCTAATTGAGGCCTGTTGTTATCCAACATTGGGCTGATTATTTCTAGCACAAGGTTATGAAGTGACATTGAAAATCTGTCACTTTTCATTGTATGCTTTACTTTGGCCATCTACTCATTTCTTGTTAAGTCTTCTAATGTGGTAAATCTGACTCTGTTCAGAGTTGCTTCTGGTTTGATATAGAGAGAGACTGAAACCACAACCAATTTCTAACTGCAAGGGGATACCATTTTTATAATTCACATGCAAGAAGCTAGAAGAATCAGCTAGTGTTGCTGGTCACAGTCTGTGGATTGCTTGGGTTTTTTTTGCTGCTTAGCAAAGGGAACAATAGTGTTTCTCATGACAGAAGTAATGTATTTTATGCAATTAGGTCATTCCATTTTATAATAGTTCTGTAGTGATTTTTGACTTTAGATGGTGAGAGAGAGTTTCTTTTTATAGGTTTGTTTTTTGTTTCTTTTTGTTTAGCTGTGGTTATCTTAAGCCCCATAGCATTGTGGAGAATCAATTTACGGTACAGCTTCAGAATCAGATAAAATCAAACCAGATTGCTGACTGTTGTTATCATCCTGATCCTTCTCACTGTCCTCCATCGAGAGGAAAACTTGTCCCAGCTTTATATCTTTAAAAGGCTTGTGTGGAAGAGAGAAACAACAAAATAATAGTTATACTGCATTACAAATAGGAACGCTGCAGCATTGCAAATGAAAGAGAAAGTCCTTACTATGGCCAGCCTCCATTGTAAGGCATTCATTTCCTTAAGCAGTCTTTCATTTCCTTTTAAGCAAGGTACTTATAATCACCAGAACTGCAAGAAAATGTTTTGGCCGCTGCCTTCCCCCATGCCCATACACTTGCTGTGCATCCTGAGAAACTCACACACTCAAGATAAAAGGGCCCAGGTGAGCAACTCCAGCAGCCATCATTACTTCTCTTCTTCTGTGTAGCAGTTTTGAGGAACAGTCTGTGTGCTAACATCTCCATCTGTGCCCACAGATCTCCATCTGTGCTGTCACTACCTCGCATGCCAGAAGCATGCATCCTGTTCCATACACTTAAAGTTTTTAGAGATGAGGAAATGTTTGTTTCTGGGACAGAAAGTCTTTAGAGCTGAGAAGGTAGAAATGTGAGGGAAATGCTGTTAGGCCTATTGGAAGATCTAACAGGAACCAAGGAAGATCAAGGGCGAAGAAAGGATTTTGCAGCCTTCTGCTAAGCCTTTCTCTGGGTGTCAGTAGAAAAACTTCTTGGAACCTGAACACACTTGCCTTCCAAAAGAGCAAAATGCCTACAATGTATGCTTCCCCTGTCATAGCTTTCCTGCTACACAGACACCAGCATTTTGAAAGTTTAGAGTCTCAAAAAAGAAGCACAAGGAAAAAAACAGGTGTTTTTTGTTTTTGTTTTGTTTTGTTTTGTTTTGCTGGTAATAAAACAGTAGACAATGTTACAAAGTTTTGAAATTATTTCAGCATGGAGAAAATGCTTCCCAACATTTATAGGCATATCTTGATGCTTACGTGATGCTGTGAGATTGTTGTATACAAAAGTAAGCAAGGCTACAAAGAAAACTGAGAAGTTCAACAATCTTGAATAATTTGCTGTCTGAAACCTGTGCCTGTGTGGTTTCTCTTTCCCTCTTTTTTTGGTGTGTTTGCAGATGCTACATTTGTGCGTCTGAAAGCACATCTACCTAGAGAAGCAGTTCTGATTCTGTTGAGTTGCCAAGAGCAGTAGCATCAAAACAGTTCCCATCAGTTCTTGACAGGTTTTCTTTTATGATAAATCTGATAAAGATGATCCTGCAGCTGTGCTGATCCAACAGCACATGGATAGCCCATGTGGTATGGCATCCATTTTACTGTCTCAAATGACAGTTGAATGCATTCATTTAGGAAGAAGGAAGTGAAGATAACTCCTCTCTACATGTAGATCCGTGCCCACAAAGAGAATTAATTGGGAAAATGAAGGGATACCTTTTTGAAAACCAATCCAAGTATTTAACAGATGAACAATTATTGCATAGCTTCAAAATGTCACTGTTCATGAGTATATGCAATATGATAATTAGTAAGTTATGCCTGCTGACTGGGGTGATGACACAGAACACTAATTCTGGAATATGTAAACAGTGATTCAGCACACGTGCGAATGAACCTCTATCTGTGTTCTTTAGCACCACTGACTGAAGTGGAATGTTATGATTGGAACCAAGGGGCTGAGAGTCAGGACACCAGTGCTTAACTTTTGCCTGGAGAACTACGTCATTAAAAGATTGTGAAGTAGTACCTTGCCTCTTAAAGTCTGTGATTTGATCTATTACTTTAAAAAGCAAATATACATATATATGTGTGAAATATGTGTGTGTGTGTGTGTATTTAATGTGTAGTCAGCTGCCATACCTGTTAATAATGGGATTTTTTTTAAGAGATTGTTATTAAGTAAGGAACTGAATTCAAGACATGCTACTCAAATTATTCACCCTTTTTTTTTTTTTTTTTTTTTTTTTTTTTTGTAGGGTGAGCCGGGAAAGCCAGGTGAACAAGGGTTGGCAGTAAGTACTCTTCCATTTTGCTAAGAAACTGTAAGACTTCAACATGCTTCTTAAACTGTGGAATTCCAGAAAGCTTGATAAGTGTATTTCCCAGCCCTCCTCTGTCACTGAGTATTTGCAGTCTCATTTGCAAAGAAAATGCAAGAAAAAAATAGATTTAAAAAAAAAAATTGCAGTTGCCTATAATATAAGGCCAGCTTCTCCTTTTGGGTTGCAGAAGTATAGAGGGCACAGCAAGGAAAAACTGCCACATCAGGTGTGCCTGACTCATGGCCCCCACTTAATGCCACCTCTGAAGTTGAGCTGTTTCCACGTTGAGACTGTGGAGCAATACAGCAGCCATCTACTTGTTTAAAAGGCCAAAATCTTAGCAGTTGTTCTGGCCCTTTGCCTGATGGAACAGTGAAGATGCTGCACAGCATACAGAAACTCTCAGAATATTATCACCTGAGGGTTTTCTTTTCATCATGTGTGGGAGAATGTAGAAGCCAAATGAATGCAATTTTTACAAATACTCAGATATGGGAGTGGGTGTTTTCTGTTGTATCAGAAACTCATTAGCCCTTTTCATTTGGAAGCAAATCGAAGCTCCACTGCTTGTAAATCAGCTTCAGACACAAGGTAAAACATCAGAGGTTTCTGCTTGTCACGTGTTCCCAGAACTGTGACACATTTTTTCCCTTAAGATTTCCCTAAATACTCATGGTCATTCTTATTTTTTTATGAGAAGTGACATAATTGTAGTCCATGGCATGTGCTTTTGATTTCTGAATGCTTCTGAGGAGGAAGATTATATGCTCAGCAATCAGCATGGATATGATTACTAGCTATTTGAATTTATAAAGTTTTAAACAGATGTGATGATACTTTACCTTGACAATTTGCAAAACATTTTGGATTGACAAAATCCAAAGTCTTTCAGAAGAGAAAGAAAAGACTAAGATTCTGAAGCATCTCCTTTGATCAGGAAACTAAATTTTTTGTAGCTTCTCTTTTCAAGATAAAAATTTAACAGAATTAAAATCACATCTCCCAAAGGTACTACATAGTGTTTTAGCATATCTGTGTTCTCTACTGTTCTATCCTTTTTGGTTTATGAGGAATTATTGTTAATAACATGTATAATAGCTGGGAAGGGCATTTTCTTTTTTGGTTTGTTTATTTTGATTGTAATCTCCTATTTGCCCTCTGGACCCCACTTACTCAGATTCTGCAGCAGAATCCTCCTTCTGTTCAAGACCAGATCATCAGGGTCACAGAATCCCCAAGGATCTTTAAGGCAAAAGAGTCTATTGCCATATTCAGAAGATTCCCATTGCTCTGAGTCATCTGCACGTAAGAAATAAAGAACTGCTACAGAACTCTTTGTTTCTCTAAGTGCAGATGTGTTTAAATAGAGAAAAATGGTATTTTAAAAATCATATCAGCAAGTGTGAGCCAGAGGAAAAAAAAAACAACAGACTACATAGATTTCCAGCTCCAAATGCCTGGTCTAAAAGCCAGTGTGATGGCTTAAATGTTAAGCTATATGTAGATCGAGAAAAGATCAGGTTATCAGAGAGACATTTTACTTTCATTTTTCTTGGTTACTTTGGCATACACATTGCACCAGTATGGATTTCCGTGCTGTCTTCCTTGTGGAAAGTGCTAAAGCTATCCATACAGGTGCTGCCTGGTTTCCTTTGATATCTTCTATCATACATTTCTGCATGAATATCTCTTTACTTCAATATTGAAATTTGAGGCACTGCTGCAGAAGTAGCTGATTTCCCAAACAGTTATGCTGTAGAATTGTGATGCCAAAGAAGAACAGGTATCGTTTTCTTGGGGAACTCAAACCTACCTGTAATTCTTTTTCTGTGTTATCCATTCATCCTTTCAAATAAAATTACAGCAGAAATCTCAACTGTGAAGGGACTTCTACATTAATTCTGCAGGAACTCTTACGTACAGAGTAGTCTGTGTTTCACGCTGTTTGTCCAAGTTAAATTCTATTCTTTCTTCGTGTGAAGAAGGATCTGGTAGGTAGATGGGTTCCATAAAGCACTACCAGATCTAATCTCCCAAAAGTCCACCTGTTGGGGAGTACTGAATTTTCCAACTTGTCCATTTGTCCAAGAGCTTTTCCAGTAAGAAGCCAAGTACTGGAGCATGCGCTCTCGTTCTTCTTCTGGATAGAGGCAAGATACAGGCAAGGACAGCACCAGTGTCACTGAAACAATCCATAAATTTCCAGTGTACTTATTGAGGTTGGTGGAAACTGAAGGCTATTTGTATTCTAAAGGATCACTGTCTCAGCAGCTTTAGATAGCATGGTACTATTCAAGAAAAGAAGAACTGCAGCCCTGACCTCTAGATTATAACAGTGTGATAGAAGCTTTTCTCTCAAAAGTGATTTATGCTTGTGTTCAGCCTTAGTATTTCTAGGTGAATGCAGAGAATATTACTAGAGCTGGTAAATTCAGTTTTAACCTTGGAACCAACAATGACGCAGCTTGAAATTACTTAGTTTTCTGTTTTCTCTTTTTACAAGGGCTGGAATAAGACCCTTGAAGAGTGAAAGATGGTAGATAATGGGATAGCAGCATGTTTTCCAGCTTGTGTCTCAGAATGTAACACAAACCTGTTACACATCTTGAGTAGCTTGTGACCTACTCAAGCAATGTGTGACTTGATTCTCAAAAAGTTAAAATCATTTTAATGCATTTAGAATTCTAGGAACGTCCATGTTCTTACTGCTCAGAGAAATAGGAAATCCAGGAGCACTAGTGAAGAGACAACATTTTGCACCAAGACTCTGCTGCTATATTCTCCTCTAATTTTATTGAAGTTCTGTACCAATAAAGAAAAAAAAAATCATGTTTAAGATGTGTGAGAGAGAGAGCAGTAGTAACAATTCAGGACTTTTCTCCCTCTTAAGCAGGGGAGGTTTGCTTGGACCAGACAGAGAAAATGACAATGAGTTCTCTTGAGTTCAGCTTTGGCATAAGAGAACTCATCTTTAGGGCACAAGGCAATTTGCTCTGAAGAGAGGGAATGGCTTTTCTTTTTCCCCATTTCAGAAATCAAGTGGGTGTAACACAACAGAAAGGACAGCAGAGCAGCAAGTTCCTAGGCTGCAGCAAGTGAGGATCTATTCAAATGCAACAGCCGTGGGCATAGAAATAAAGAAAAGCAACTGCTTACTTTCAGAAGGCCTCAGGTACAAAAGGATCTCTAAACAGATACCCTTGCCTCCACTACCAACCCTTAAATGAGGTCTGGGAAGGGGTGGATCCTGGCCCCACCCCTTCTGGTCACTCAGGTACATTGCATGCACCTGAGCTCTCCTGGGTTGGCCCTGCCTTCCCATCAGGTGCTCCATCACTGCTTCAGGCCAGGACTTAGTGTTTCTGCTCCAGTGGGTTACTTCAGGGTGATAGGAGGAGAGGGTTGGGAAAGCCCATTGTTGTTTATGCAAGTGTCTTGTTCCCTTGCTGAAAATCTTCCCATGTTGTCAGCATGCCAGTTGCCTTCTATCACTCCCATGATTGAGATGCAGGGAGCTGTTTGTAAGGTCTTCTGTCACTTTGTTTTTATGCCAGGAAGAATGTGTTTTCTTTTAGGGCTGAATAGGGAGTAAAGTTAAGAAGAATTGAGTGTATATATCTTTAATGTTAGAAGAGATTGTAAGAGTTAGTTAGTTACATTTTTTTTTCTAGTTTCCGGGACACTAGAAAGCCCTTCAGGTCTACTTTTTGCTAGTGTAGAAGGTATCACTCCTCTGGGCAGAATGGAGTCAGTTGGAGGCCAAGAAGAGAGGTGATGCTAAGGGTATTAAGTTTTGAAATGTTATGTGGATCTAGAAAAAGTCTGCTATGCCAGAGGGAAGACTGGTAGTTTCCTTAGCTTTCCATCCTCTTTGGTAAAGTTGCGCCTTGCCTCTTATAAGATATCTCCTTTCCCATAGCATTTGCCACATCTTCCTGGTGATAAGGATTCTAAGATGCCACGTGAGGCTTTTTTTCTTTATCTTCTTATTTTCAGAATGGATCATAAATCATGTGATTCTTCTGTAGGTAGAAACTAGGATTTCTGGTTTCAGAGTGCTGATGATGTTCTTAAAAGTGTAGTCAGTGACAGGAAACCTCGAATGCTGACACTGATAGATGGGTGTTTTCAGATTCACAAATTGTAATAGGACAGAAGGTGTGCATAGGTGTTTTTATTTCTAATTTCCATATGGTAAGTTTTTGATGTTGTTTTTTGTTTTTGTTTTCAAAATGTTTTTGGTGCTTTTGATTTAGAACTATTCTAAACCAGTGCATGGCCATAGAAGTTTGGAGGATCAAAATTTGCCATTGTTTCAGCTCCTTGGAAAATTAGTAAATTGGATTGTGCTCAGTGTACGAGTCAACTGCTTTTTGTCTCTGAATAAAATATATATTTTTTTCTTCAGAAACTGGCTTTAAAGATGCATAAGTAATTTTACAGATGTTTTGCATGAACAGAATGTCTAGAACAAGCAAAGAATTCAGGTAAAGATGTCTCTTTGCAAAAGAAATCTATCCTTTAATGATTAACTCAAACACAAAATCCCTCTACTTAAGACGAATTGTTTTCCAAACTAGCAGTTTTGTGCTTTTACAGTCTTGCTGGGCATCCATTCAAGGAAAAAAAAAAAAAAAGACAGTGGTCTTACTAGTTATTCAGAATAAGAACTTTCTTCCAAAGGATATTGTCATATACTTGAAAGATGGTGGAAGAGCATAACTTTGCAGTTAAAACTATAAAACCTCACATCTTTAAAATGAGTTAATATGCATTTTTCATCTGAGGTTAAAAAAAAAAAAAAAAAAAAAAAACAGGGATCAGCCAGAAATGTCTGGAAAGTGCTGCTGGCTTGAGTTCAGCCTCTCAGGCCAACAACCAAGGACAGATCCTCAGCTGGTGTGAATCTTCATAGTTCCTCTGGGAAATTACTAATTGTGAATTAGTTTTCAGTGGCCAGAGTTCTGCAGCAGCCTTGTTTATTTCATTCTGTTGGCATGTTCACAATAAATTTTAGAAAGTGTGGTTCTCAAGCTGTTTAGTTGCAAAAGTTTACCAAAAACTCTCAGCTGAAATTGAGAATCTCAGTCTGCGCCTCCCACGGCACATACTTATTTTTTTTCTCAATACAGATTCATTGGCCTTAACTTATAAGAGCTAGTCTGGGGAAAAATTGTCTTTGGGATTTTGTAATCTCTGTACTTCAGACACCCAGATGGTTGTCTGGGATGTCAGAACAATGACTAAGAAGATGACGATGAGGAGCTCTGCCTGAGCATTAATTAATAGCTTTTGCCGCACTTTTAATCAATTAAGGTGGCATATAGGATCACTGCTTAATCAGAATTTTTATGAATTTCCATCTTAGTTGATCTGTTTTCTTAGCCAGTCTTTTTAAAATTTAGGCAATTCATCAATGCTAAAGCATTATACACTTTGATACTAGTAATCCAGACATCACAATATGAAACACTCCTCAACCATGCAAGAACACATTTTCAGAATTACAATGTATGCCCATTCCACACAGCAAATGAGGTCAACAGGCAAAACAGAGGCTCCTCAGAAATGCAGATTTGTTATTTTAAGTTCCTTTCCTAAATTCTTTGTCTTCAGCTTTGTTGAAATAAGGAAGTGTTTTGTAATTCCTATAGTACCAAAGACGAAATATGCATTCTCAGTTATATTTTCGGTAGCTCCTTTGTCCCATAGAAATATAGGTATGGTATCTTCCAAAGGCCTTCTATTACAAGGAGTTTTTACTTCAGAAAGGTAGTATGAAAGCTTAAAAAACTAAAAAGTAAAGGTGTTTTTTTTTTTTTTTTTTACCAAGCTTTGGAATAAAAGTTTCAATATGAACGTATTGCACTATTGTGATGTATTTGGGTTTATAATTTTTTCAGTATACCAAAACTTTCACTTTCTCATTATATTTTTGTTAAGCATTTTCATTTGGTGTTTGTGCTTGCTGTCCTTGACATCTAGCACCTAACAGAACAAACCATTACTTCAGTAAATCTGTACCATTGCTTGTCATATCTGTATAGGTAGTTTACTCAGTTACATAGAGTAGAAAATGATTTTAAGAGGTGTTCAGGATATGTGAAATAATAGCAATTTAAAATGTTTTTTTATTATTTTTAGTTTTCTTCCTGTGCTGGACAACTCTCTTGACCAAAATTTTCAGCTAGCTCAATTGAAGTTTCTCGGTGAATGTGTGAAAAAAGGTTGATTTTCAAAGATTCTAATTAGTCACTTCAAACAAATCAATGACATGAGTTTTCATGTACATTGTGCTCTCCTCAGATCAATTGAATGCTAAGGGGGAAAAAAAACATATGATCATATTGCATTTCCCATTTTCTACTTGGATTCTCTAGAAGTTATCAATTATATCTGTATTTTACATTCTGAGTACTTACAGAATAAGAAACACTTGTGTGTAAATTGTATCATTTTATAAAATGTGTCATTTTAAGTTTTTAATTGCAATTAGCTTGCTGAAGGTAGCTATATTGTTCAGGACTGTGCTGGTCATCAGGTGATGTAATAGCTCAATGGTCATGAGACATGAGAGTAACTTCCAGTCTCAGTAAAGGTTTAAGTACCAGAAATGGAAAACTACTCATTGTTTAAAATCACTGATGATGAGTGCCTAATGTTCTTCTCTGAATCATCCATTCTAAAAGTGCAGTGAAGGCAGGATTTTTCTTCTATTTAAATACTTTCTTACTCAGTAAGTCCTCTGGAGGAGCTGGAATGGTGGCAGCAGTGAAGGGAAAATTCTAGGGAAAGAAATTTTTCAGGAGACATCTGCATTATCTTGAATTAAATCCATCCCACAAGTTGACAGCTGCAGACTCCAGGCACAGAAGTGCTCAGAGCAACACATTTCACAATTTACTTTGGGGGATATTCCTAATAAGTGAGTGGCAATTTTACCTTCAGATAGTAGCTTTGTTTTGAAGGCTTCCAAATGGTATTTTGGTTTAGCTGAATATGTCCAAAAGATTTTGCTTAACTTTTTATGTAGTTAGAAACTGGAGAGTCAGCATTTATTCCGTGCACATAAAAGTAACAGATATGAAATATGAAGTAGTCTTCAGTTGTTCTGGCTTATTGATGGAGGCTAACATAGTAGAACTTTTTAATATGTTAAAAGTCAAAAGATAAATGATGTCCAGGGCTTGGATATTTGGTAACAGTGATATAGGAAAACTGTAGTTTGAGCATGAATTTCTTGGAGTTTTTAAGATGTTAGCCAAACCTGTATCTTTCTTGCAAAAGGGGAAGATTCCTGGCTCATCATTCGCCATGCTGTGAGGCACTGGAAGAAACTTCCTTCATTTTCTAGAAGAAAGGGAAAAATTCTGTTTAAATGGAATATGTTATATCCACAGTTCGGTTCCTTCCCCAGTAGGCCACTCTCACCTAGCAACATCCTATTGATTTTTTTCATTTATTTTTTTTCTTCTTCCCCTTCTTCAGTATTTTTGGAGACTACTTACAAGTAGCGTTCAGGTAATAGGCTGTTCATTTACCATATTCACTATTACAGGTGCCCTCATCATCAGGTAAATCTTAGAGTTAGAATTCAGGCACTTACTGAAAAAAGAGATTTAAATAGCAGCTTGCTGAAATGCACTGGGCTGGTGAGATTTTTCTCCAGTCAGAAAAAGCAGGTGATCACTCTATTCACTGCTCTAATTATCATCAGTTCTGAGTGCTTGGTTATTTTCACACCCTTTTAAAGAAAAAGTAAATCTGTCGCTCTGTATCTTACAGATGGTTTTCTATTTCCAAAATCTGTCCCTTTGAATAAAAGAGATGCTTGCAAGACCCTCATTTTTCTAAGACAATCAGGCAAAAGTTTCAAGGAGCAACACTGATTTGTGCTTTTGTAAGTTTTGATTCCCAGTCTATACATGCAAATGCATGTTTAAAGCTGCAAGACTTTCATTCACTCCAGTGGATCCAGTTCCAGGAGTTACAAGCAGTGGAGCTTTTCTGTGTTACCAGTTTAATGTTGCATCAGAGTAACATTCCAACACGACCTGCATCTACCAAAAAAGGAAGATTTAACTTATATTTGTACTATCTTAGGTACAGAATTGGCCCGAAATTTTGAAGCAGCAATCCTATTGTTCAAGAGGAAATCCTGAATAATTCTTGTTCTGACATAAATTCTTCTTTTATCTTTTTAAACATTAGAACAAGTTGGGTTCTCCCATTCTGGCTTTTTCTTTTTCAACTTGACACAGTCAGAATTAATCTCTCTTGAGTTTGCATCAGCACCCACAAACTCACGAGCGCCTCCAATAGGAACATGTGGAAAAGAGTAGATGATTGTACTGAATGTGGTCTGACTTTAATTAAAACAGACTGACATGATGTCATGATGTCAAATATATGTTTGGCTGCTCTGTTTCCCTACTGTCTCCCCTCTTTGCTTTGGCCACAAACCAACTGGGTGCTTCAGAGATGTCAGGTGAGAAATGGGTCCAACTAATATCAATGAGAGTCACTCCTGTAAGACATTAAGCAGTTAACCTTTCCTGGATTTAGGTATTTCTTCCTACATTCTCAGATCATAAGGGCAAAATGGTGCTTCTTTACTTCCCAAGAGCATTCTTAAAGATTTCTGAAATATTTTGTTACTTGTGGCTGATGGCACAGATCACATGTTGGTTAAACCGTAGTAATAAATTTCAATACCTTTAATGACCTAGAAAGTATGGATAGGCTAATGCTTCTCTCTCTCAAAACAGAGCAAAAACTTAGTGGCATAAACCCAGTTTTTGAAGAAAACTTACAGCCAAGCAGAAAAATTACTGTGGACCACAACTGATTGTTAGATGGTATTAGAAGAAGAAAAACTACAGTCTTTTTAATGCTCACAGATTTGTCAGTATTTGAAGAAATAGAGGGGATGGAAGAGAAAATGTTAGGAAGGGGGAAGTTTGAATCTTCTACTTAGAAGTTAAATCTGTTCCAAAAGAGAAAAGATCCATTTTACTTTTTGTTGGTGCTAAAAATTTCTACTGGTTTCAGTCCAGTATCTGAATACTTACACAATAGGACAATTTTAATTGGACATTCAAGTTTAAATTAGCTAGAGTAATTACATTTTATTTCTCTTTGCAGGGACCTCAAGGGCCTCCAGGACAGAAGGTACAGTATAAACAACAATACTATTATACCTCCTGGTTCCAAACTGTAAGTGGAAAACGTGAATGGAATTAGCTACTGCACACCACCTTGAATCTGTTAATTTAGATGCTGAATTTTGTTTTTGCAAAACGTAGTCATATAATGTTAGACATAAGATTTCTCATTTCCCCCATCATAGGAAGTTCAAGCAATGCAGGGCAGAATGTTTTTAATCTGTCTGCTTAACTTTCAGGTGAAAAGGTCGCTATAATTTTCTTATTCATGTACTGGTACAGCTATGAAACCAAAGGTGAAACATTGTGAAAGACGGAGAGAGAGAATTTCTGATTGAATGCATGTCCTTTCTCTAGTAGATCAATGCCATATGACTAAAAAATTGACCAACAGAAACAAAGGATATAGGTGTTGCTGATAAATGGTTCTTGGTTGGCTGTATTCAGGTGGTCTGCTGTTGTCTTCCTGTTCCTTTGGTAACCAGAGATCTGACTTCCTATGAATGCTTTCAGCATTATTTGCACTCATTAAAGCTGACTGCCTCAGTCTGATGGAGTGAGCTTTGGATTTATGGAACTGCACCATTAAAACAGTCCTAGCTGTATCAGTAATAGCAGCTAGTAAGTGGCACCATTCCAGCATCTCACCCACACACCACCAAGGCAGGTCATTTTGAGACTGATTTCAAAAGATAAGAAATGTTATGGAAGATACCTAATTAGAGCAGGCTTAATTTGTATAAAGAAAAAAGAAGGGAAAGGAATAAGTAGTATTAATGTATGTGGCAAAGCTGTCACCTCTTTTTCTTCTTTTGAAATACTATTTAAAGTGAAGGTTTGCTTGCATCTGTTAAAATTGAATTTCTTGAAGAAACAAAAGCCTCCTGATATGTAAAAATGTCATCCCAGAGCATGTAAATCCATGGGATTTTGTGAGCTGTACAGTTCACAAGCTGATGGAGAAGGCTGCCCTTCATGTTTAGCAATTCAAGAATGTGACATTGTAAAGCTCATCTGATTCTGAAGTTGACATTACTCTCCAAGAAATAGCAGAGTGAGGTATTTTATATGTACAACGTCAATAAAATTCATGTTCTGGTGAGCTTTGGAATATATGATAAACATTTATTGGTTAAGAGTATGGTAGAATCAATTTTATTAAAATTTTCTGATATCTCATGTTTCGTAAGAAAAGTCAGCGTCTGTATGAGACTGTTCCTGGGAAGATTAACTGTTACAAGAAGGGTAGTTTATTCAGACTGATGTCATAATGCCCTCCTGAGCATTTTCTTACTAGTTTCTGGAAAAATTAGACAAAAGTGGCTAGCATTCCTGACCGTGCATTCAGCAAATTGGGTCAACAGGAATGCCAAAGTGAAAGCTTTGGGAATAAGGAGAAAGCATTCAGAGTAATGGTGACAGATTGAGATGCCAGTGTGTTATTTATTACTGGCTTTGGGCTCTGCTGTGAGCTTGAGCCTGCTGGGCACTCAGATGTTTGATATTTTTTGAGGCACTCGTAAGTTGTTTCCTTTTTTTTTTGTTTCACAGGATTATTCCATCCATTATTTCCTCAACTCTATTAATTGGTAAACATGCATCCATTTTGGCTGCATTTCCTTTGGGTGTAGGTGTCCTCTGACTAAACTGCTTCTAGTGAAGCCCCCAGCCAATGTAAAGAGAGGGGAAAATGCTGTGCACTCATTCTTGGGCCTCAGGGCCCAATGGGCTTCAAAGGGTACTCATTTCTTTTACAGGTGCTGAGCAACTGCACATCTCACCATTGACATAGCCTCTGCCTTTCCCAGTCCCCTGGCCAATCTTTTGTTAACTGCCTTTCAAATAGCTATCACGCTTTTGTAACCTGTTCAGATGTTTATTAATGGAAAATAAAAATATGCAATCAGATTCTTTGCTGAGCAACACTGCTGGTACAGAAAAAGAGGACAGTGTTGTGTGAGCTCCTTTCCTCATGCCTGAGATTTTCACTGGATGTCTGCAGCAACAGTCAGACAAGATTCTTCAAACAAATAAAATTGTCCATCATACAGAAGTAGTGCGAGAGCTTTGTAAAAAGTTTTCAGTTACATTATGAGTTGTTGCTCCTTTGTCTACTCCTTGTGTTTGGTCTGTGTTTTGTTGTTTTTTTAAATTCTGATTGCAGTAACACTGATGCAATTTAAAAGGATGTTGGTAATTTGCATTGTCAGGCTGAACTATTGCAGATTATCCCTTAAAAGCTTTATGATAGATTGACCCTGCCAGTTAATTGGGCTTGAAGCATCCCTCCATTTCAGATGCTTGAAAGCATTTGAAGCATTAATGATTTTGTTCAGGCTCTATGTTAGACTGTGTCAGAACAAAATCAAAATTTATCCAGAGCATTAAATGGAGTTGCATTTTAATCCTTACATATTTTACAAAGCATTCACAACAAAGTTACCACCAACTTGAGACTTCTTTCTGAAAGAGGCTGTACAGTGGGACAGTCACTAAAACATACATCATAAGAGCGTACAATATAAGAACATTTATGATTAATAGAAACAGTCATCTGTAAAGAGAGTTCAACTTGAATAGAAGTTAGTTTTTGAAAATTTTATTGCACTTAGAATATGCCAGCATTCCCCATCTTTTTAAGGTACTGTATTAAGAGGTGAAAGTTTTCACGACCTATTTAATTTGCTAAACACTGGCGTCTTGTTTCCCACCAGGGTTCTGTTGGAGTGCCTGGTGTTCCTGGGAAAGACGGACAAATGGTGAGTTCGCTTGACTTTGTCAACATAGCAGTTATTTGTGTCACTGATTAAAGCAACTCAGGGCTCATTCGCATGAGCAATTTGCAGAAGAACCAAGGTTCTAATTTCAAATCAGTCTCATGGAAAAGACTATAAAATCCGATTTGTGCTCTGAAGTCATTTTTTCTAGTTTTAGTCAGTGAACATGGTTACTCCAAAAATCTGATGTTCAGATTTGATGATGACTGATAGACATCCATCTAAGTGGTGTATGACTTTATTCAGTATACTTATGAGCTGCATTTTTTCTACAGCTTATTTTGGTTTAATTTCTGTTAACTCAGTCCCATGATGCAAGTGGTTGTGTTTATGTGTTTGTACAGTGGCAACACATTGTTAATACAAGCCAAATATAGAGAATAATTAGGCTGGAAAAACAGGTAGAGAAAAATATAAAATCAAAGTTGGGAATGAAAATGCAGAGAAATTATTAAAAAAGAAATGGTCTTGAGTGCAACTGGGAGGAGATGGTAACTCAGTCAAGACAGTGTTATGTTTCACTAAGCTGACTCCTAGTCCAGGACAGTGCTCCATAAGGAGCAGCAGGGCTGTTTCAAAGCCCTGCTAAGGTTTGTTGGCAAAGCTGTATGGTGAAGTTTTTAAATAATATCCCTCCCTGGCTGCAAACAGTACTATCCATCTGTTGTTCTCATAAGCACTAACGTTAATAGTGAACTTGAAAAGCACTTGCAGGGAATACCAAAAGGAAAATGATACTATAGCATGTTCACTGTATTTGAGAAGTAATCAGAGATAGTGTATAAAGACACGTAGGGTGCTCAGAAAGTAATGCTTCCGTGGAAACTATAACAAATACGAAGTGCACAACAACACTATTTGATAGAGCAAATTCTCAGCTACAAAACACTGTTTTTCAGCATAGTCACCACTGTTAGCTATGCATTTTTGCCAACAATGAACAAGAGCCTGCATGCTGCACTCATACAGATCTGCACCAGTGGAGATGACCCACTATTTCACAGTGGCAATGACAGAGTCATTGCTAGGAAAATGTTGCCCATGCAGTCCGTCATTCATTGGCCCAAACAGATGGAAGTCAGAAGATGCCAAATCTGGACTGTACAGTGTGTGTGGCAGGACAGTTCAGCCAAGATGAGCAATGTGCTCCACAGTCTTCACACTGGAATAGGGCCTGGAGTTATCATATTGCAAGAGAAAGGTTGTCTTCTTTGGTCTAACTATGGAAGTTCAAGCTTCCATCCGTTTCCTATCCCAAAAGACAATGCACATTGCTTCACCTGCTGAGGGCTGTGTCTTCAACTTTTTCTTATATTGGGAATTCACATCCCACCACTCCATGGCTAGCCGTTTTTGACTCTGGCTTACAGTGGTGACACCATATCCCCTCACTGGTAATGATGAGATCCAGGAAACTGTCGCTTTCAGCCTCATACTGGTTCAATAGGTCCTGACAAGTTTGCATACAGTGTTCTTTCTGTTCCCATGTGAACATTCATTTATGGGATCCACCCACACAAACTTTGTGATATTCCAATTCTGCTACAATTGCTTTCAATGCACTGAAGCCAATATTCAGTTCCTTAGAGAGTTCCCTGGTCATAATCCACTGATTCATGTGGATGAGCTGATCGAGATGCTCTTCATTTGGTGATGTAACAGCTGTGCATGGCCATTGGGAATGTGGCTTGTCTTGCATATCACTCACTGCCACTGCTGCTGAAATGCACCACCTACTCACTGTTTCACTGTGCTTACATCCACTGCCTGGTCTCCATAAATGCTCAGCAAGCATCAGTGAGTGCCATTTTTTCTGCATGGAGAATTCAGTGACACATTTTTGCTTCATACACACTTGCATGTCATACCATTCTGTCAGACTGCCCCTCTGTTGCTAGCTGTCACATGGCAACAACGTGTAAGGGAATATTGGTGGGAAAGTTCAACCTCTGCTGCCATCCACCAACATCCACCTCTGATGTCGTAGGCCAACAAAATAAAACAGGAGGCATTACTTTTGGAGCAGCCTTCATACAGTCCCTTCACCTGCCTCCCTCCCCAAGAGCCCTTGAGAAAAAGGCACTAAGTTTTTTTAAATACTTCAATTTAAATTGTGTTTTCCTAACAGTAAGCTTCTATTATTGTAATATACAACCTGCATTTTAACAGTGGTTAGAGGAAATGATGTAATTATGAGTAATTTCACTATAGTGATGGTACTCATGCTATGAATCTATTATTTTTCAGTGTTTATATTCAGAACATTATGACTACTGTGAACAATGACATTAGAAATAAGTTTGGAACTAGGTATATATAACACAGAATAAATTTAAAAAATTACGTTACAAAACAAATTTGTTTTAAGTCCTGAGATTTTTCCTTGTTATTTTGTGGCTCCATTTAATTCTAATGTGAATGATAGAAAGTAGGTGCAAACACAGATGGTAGTGATGTATAGAGTTCAAGTAATTACTGTGACCAAAATATGAATGCAGGACCACATTTTATAGCATGATTTTCTTTGTATGTGCAGAACAATGAGAGAAGAGTTGACTGTGTAGTTGCAAACACACTGAGTAGAAGTGGTGATTCAAGTTTTATCGAAGTGTTTAATGTGTCCTCACACAATGTCTATCCAGAAATCTTCACCCGTATGAGCGGAGAAATGGATGCCAGTGAAGGAACTCAGATGTGCTAGATATGAAAAGCTTGTCTAGTTATTAAAGTGTAGTTTTGGAAGACTTAGATTTGGGTTTTTTTGAGATGGGTTAGGTGATTGTACATTTGTTTTATGGAGACCACATAGACTGAATTGCAGTCATGTTTAATGGGGAAGGAAACAAATCTGAAATTGTCTTCCTAAAGTGAAAATTCAAACACTCATTTAACTGCTGTTTACAAACTTAAATTGCATTAAAAAAAAAACAAAACACAAAAACCCAATTCTAACATTTGGATGTTTTTATGTTTCTTTTATTCTATTTATGGCATCTAAAACTGCCACCACTTAAAGTAATACCTAATGTATACATCAATAACGTAATAATTTAGTGTGGATGGACTACTTCTGAATTTTAAGAAAAAAATTAATGAATTACTAAACTAAATCTAGATATCAGCACAAAAACTGGACAGATAAGTACAAAGTGTAGTCAGATTTGGGTGTTTTACAAATCGTAGCTAATTTTGACTTGTAAGCATTACATTATGTGCAGAAAATGTATTATATAAGCAGATAGAAAGTTGAGAAAGTAGAGTATAAGCAGATGAAAGTTGAATGTTGAAGTCTCTCTTAAAAAATAAGTTCTGCTTGCTTTAAAATAATGGTAGAAATAAATCTAAGCTGAAGCAATATTTATCTTAAGTTAGTAAGTTTAGTGCAGCCTAGGATTCCCAGGCTAATATTTTACTACCAAAAGGTCCATTTTTTCATGTTGGACAATGAAAACAGATCCTTAGTGCAGTGTTTCTCACAAGCTACAGTTGAATGACAACCAGAGTAGTAATTTCAGTGTCAGACATCTGTGTACAGCCTTTTTCGGAGTCTATATACATTAAGGTTGGCCAATACTGTGTGCTGACTGCTGGCACTCCTGGCTTTACTCACAGAGATTCATGCTGATTTGCAGAACAGTTGAACTCAACTTGAATGTGTGATGCATCTCCTTTTAAGAAGATGCATAGTTAGAAAGCTTTAAAAAAGTTGTACTGTCTTGGTATCCTTTTAATCAGTGAACTCATTCTGCTCAACAGCAGCATGTGTGGTACACGAAGATCCACATTACTATTTTTTCTTAGTTTAAAAGGTAGAAATCTAAGTACATGCTTACAATTGTATGTGAACGCATTCCTCATCTGAGCACCGAATATCTTTCAACTGATGAATGTCAGTGAGTTAACTTTTCCCCCTCCACAAGCACTTGAATAATACACTTAGGTCATCTCCATCATATATGCGCCTGCGATTTTTCTTTTCCTTTCCCTTCACCTCTTCTTTAATTGAAATAGTGGAAAATAGGAGATGATTGACAAGTCTGACCAGTTGGTCTGGAAATTAGATCATAAATTCTGAGTACACTTAGAACGATTTTCTAATCCCTTAACATATGAACCACTTTTCTTAGACAGTCTCTAAATATTAGAGTAAGTGTAATTTTACACAACCCACCTGTTTTTGCAGGACTGTTAACTAATAGATTTCATAGTAGCAAACTTATTGTCGTAGTTTCACATGTATTTTATTCTTTCAGGCCAAATCCTATGAAATATTGCCGATAGTCTTGAAAGGATGTTTACATTCCCTGTTTGTTACTGCATTTAGAAACTGTAGCCACATTTTGCTTATCTTATTGAGAAGAATAACTGGGAAGTAGCCACCTAGTAATTCTTGCAGTCTGAGAGAGTGTTGTCACTGGGTGAACAGAAACCTGTGCGCTGCTTTTTTTCTTATGTAGGAATTATTTTTATTATTTTGTAAGGATGTATTGAGAACAGAATGGTGGTCAGGACAGGTCATATCATTTCAAGTTGTTCCAGTAGTTTGACAATAGCAGTTTGATAAACCTCAAAGAAATCTCCCTTCCTTGTTAGCCGCCATAGAGTCTGGGTGTGCATGTTTCTTGCTGCTTTTTTCTCATGCTTATTATTACTCTAATTCATATGTGTTTCACCATTGATATTCCCCGTACTGTACTATGTCGGATGTGTTTCAAAAGTAGTATTACCACATCTCTTTGGAGAAATGAAAGGTATGTGTGTACTAACATTTATTTCAAATAAAGAAATATAGAGGAAGGAAATATCACTGAATATAGTTCACAGATTTTCAGACAGGTTTGCAGGCCAGCTGAGTCCTGTTGAAGACTTTCCACTTAATTTCAGCTGGTGAGTGGGCCAGGAGAGCTTTCCAGTTCTTGAATAAACAATGTTACTTTTGAGGGGGGTGAAAAGCAAGTTGAAAGGAAATAATTCAAGCCTGATTTGAAATGGAAATCACAGTAACATGTCTGAGAAACTACTTTTTTCCCCTCTGTCCTTGTTTATGTATTTTAGAGTAAAATTAGATTGAATTTAGTTTGGGGGCCTCTTGTATTTCCTTATCCTTACAACTGATTGCATTCTAGTGACTGGAAAATATAGCAGTACTGACAGGCTTTCTTCTCAGGGCGAGATGGATATCAACCAGCTGGTGTAGATGGAGTTATGAATCCCACCGAAACCAAACTGATTTCAGAACAGCAGCCTCCAGGCTGTTTTTCTGTTATAAACAAGAAAAGCCAGGGCCTCCAGCCGTGTTATTTTTAGCTGCTTAATTCTGGACGTAGAGGTATATACCTCAAGGGCACAGATCACTCTATTAAGGAGAGGTATGATTTCAACAGCCTGAACTCCTTCAATATGTACTCTAGTGGCTGATAATGTTTTCAAAACTGGTCTAAAGTAGGTTTTATGCATTCATATTGACAGCTTTTTATCAAATTGTCAGCTGAGTGCAAGCAGTGCTCTGCACTGATCAAATTCAGATTCAGTTCATTGGGCAGGGTGCTGAAGGATGTGTTTTACCCAAACTAATACAGGAAAGACAGAGCTAGTCTTTCAATGTTAATGCAGTCATATGAGCAATACAGGCACAAGAGGACCAGGACTTGAATCAAGGGACTCTGCATTGCTGTCCAGAGCTGCTCTTTGAACTACCTGAAATTCCTGTACCAAGGGGCTGGTTCTTCTTGGCATATTGGCATTTTGTTTGCCCTGGTAGTTGATAGTAATTGGAAGAAAAATCAAAACATTTCTGGGTCTCAAAGTGTTTTGCTGAAGACCATTCTGGAAATGATCAGAAGGATTCTGAATAGTTGATGGTACCTTTCTTCATAATTTTTCCAGTCATGCCTTGACATCATAGTTTGCTGATGTGATGGTATTTTTTCTAATTCATTCTAAGTCTCTCCTGTCATCAAATAAATTACGGGAGCACTTAAAATCATTCTGAATTTAGCTGCATGATTTTGGGTGAATGAAAGAACAATAGCACATTTGCTGGAAATTTTTATTTCCATCATCTGAGACCATTTCTGAATTCATCAAACTGGACCTAAATAACTTCAGATGGTCATGGAGAAGAGAAGAACTTACATGCTTAAAAGCTTCTAGTGGCAGTGGTGTCCTTTCCTGCAGTAGACAAAAGTTTACCCACTACTATCATAGTATTTTTTACATTAAAATTGGGAAAAGATAGCTTTTCTAGCATTTTCTAATAGGTTATAGTTTATTTGTATAGTGATTCATGTCATGAAAACAGGACCTTTTGTGGCTGGTTCCATAACTCAAAGGCAAGAGAAAACAACCTTGTATGAAACAAAAGTTAAGGACTGAGTTAGGAGCACTTCTAATGCAACATTTGCAGATTTACCAGTTTGGGATATGATTTATGTACATCTGGGAGGTTTTGGTGGGTTTTTGTTGTTGTTGTTGTTGTTTTTTACTGCTTTTACAAGTACAGTAAAATCTTTATGGATTATACTTACATATGGCCATCCTGCCCACAGTATCTTTCCTACAGTCCATCTTTGTAAGGAAAGAGTTTCAAGAGAATCCTCTGAGGATGTTTTCACACAAGTTCTTTGGGCGTTGCGACTCTTATTTGAGAGTGCACTGTGGCCGTTGGTATCATTTTAATTGTAATAATATGTCATCCTTTTACATAGGTGCTAGAAGGTTTTAGGACATATTTCGTTTTAGTGATGCCTGTCCCTGTCCCCGAGTGATTGTTTTTCAGGATGTCCTGACTGCAGAAAGATAAGTTATGACCTAAACTTTGATGTGCTATAGACAAAATCACTCCTTAAATGGGGAAGAAGAAAAATATGCTGACTTGATTTGAAAGCTAAATGATGTTCAGAAGGCAATTGTTTCTGCAGCATAACACTTTTGCTGTCGATGCTGTTAAAGAGAGACTGCAAAGCGAGAGTTGGGAAGCCATTAACCATGGCCTGGTGAATGTACAAATATATGAGATGAAGAATATAGTTTTATAGCTTCTGACACCTTGCCAAGTTTAAAAGCAGTCTAATTGCAGTTGATGCATGAGGTGGTGTTTCTGAATGTCCAGTTTTCTCTTGCATGCATCTCTCCTTGAACAGCAGCGTAACTGTCCTCAGCCAAAAGAGCAGCAGTTAATCTCCCAAACACTAACCTATGGGAGTGAAACAAACATACACAGCATTTTTTAGTTTTAATATATGCTTTAATTAAGGGTAAAAAAAAAGTAAATAAATAGAAGGAAAGTAATTAATCATACTTCTTAACAGAAATATTTTAGCTTACTTTCATGGCAAATACTAAGATTAGTGTACAGCAGGAAAACTATCAATCTACTTTCCTCCAAAATGTTTGCTGCTGTTTCAGCTTGTGGCTATTTTTTGGAGTTTCCTAGCTGATGGGAGGTCTCCCAGGGCTTTGTTCTGTTTATTTGGGTAGAATTTTTTTTTTATTTATTGGTTGGTTGTGGCTTTTGTTTTATTGTTTTTTTTATTTTATTGTTTTTTATTTTATTTTTATTTTATTTTATTTTTTAATTTAGGCTTTAATAGAATACTTAAAATATAAAGCCAGCTTTATTCCTGGTAAACAGAGGTTTTCCAGGGGTTAGTATATAGAATAGGTTATGTGCTGTAAAGTTATGTTTCATCTTACTGCTCCCTGCTTGTTTGTATAGATGATAAAATCAGGTTCTAAAGCAGTGAAAGGGAAACTGGTTTTATACTGTCCCTCTGTGCTTCAACCTTCAGAAACAGGAGGATAATGAGTTCAAAAAGCACAAAGGTGCAAGGTCATCTCTGTGCTTTCCTTGTAGGTTTGCCTTCCCAGAGCTAATACCTGGTGTGATAATGCCTCTAGCTAGTACTTCTGGAGATGAAGCATATAGTTTGACGGCCATAGGAAAGTCACATATAGGCCAAAAACAGGACAGTTGGTAGAAATAGTGATTTACTGTAAGGATATAACAGCCAGAGGTTTTCACTTTTTTTTTTTTTTTCCTAAGAAAGTAAGGCAACTTTTTTGTCTAGTTTTTAATCTCATTTTCTGTCATACCACTAGCTCTCTGTATGCATTACTTGGATGTGTAAACTTGGTAGGAAAGTGCAAGCTTGGGACTTTGACCCTTTGATTACTGATTTAAGCCCCTTAAAGTGTCAGCCAACTGCAGCTGTTTTAAATTGAAGGAGACAGAAACAAACTTGATTGGGGTGCGGGATGAGGAGAAACAAGTGCATATCCATCGATCCCTTCTGCTTCATTTTGTCAACTGGCAGGTTTCTCCAAGTGTCTTTTAGGTCAATCCTTTAGGACGCTTATGCCTAATCTCCAACAGCTTCAAATCCTGACCGCTCATATATCAAATGCCTGTGCTACTATATCAGCCTTCAAGCTACTACAATACAAAGGAGCCTTGGAAAAGGGCTGACTTAAATAGCTTTATAATTCCCTGTGTGTCTAATAGCGCCTAACACTTTGGCGTGAAGAATAGCTCACTAGAATTTTACAAGAACCTCAATGGTTTTGTTCTGTGTTTTGAAATAGTCCCGTAGCTGGTGACCTTAAGGTGCTTTATGTTCCTTTAATTTAGAAATAGAATGGAACCTTCTTGGAGAATCAAGTTTATATATCTGTGATTCAAATGACTGTACAAGTAATAAAAAGATCTTTCTTAGTGGAAGGCTTTTTTGGAGGATTAGAAGAAGTCTGTTGCATTTGGAACAAGCTTTTATCTCAAATCTTCTGTAACTTAAAGCAGAGAGTTGGTTCATCCTGTCTACTGAGTTTGAATCCTGTATAAAAATATCCACTGAGTTTCTGAATTATTGTTTCTCATTTCATTACTGTACTAGCTATTGTATTGAACTTTTAAGCATTTTCTTACATGTATGCTGCAAAAAGGCTTATTGAGGAACTTATTTGAAGGCATTTTCTGTTCTTTTGGATGCTGCTTTAACATGCTTTCCCACCCCTGAAGTGCAATGCATTAGCATAGGTAAGGGTTACAAAAGAATATGCATATTTGTTGTGAAACTGAGGCATACTTCCACAAAAGGTTTTACTCAGCCATCAACCCTAGTTGTTTACCAGTAAGGTTTAGCCACTGATATATCATGTCTCTCAAATAATGCCTGCATTTTTTTCAGTAAGTCTGGGAAATAAACACCAGGAAATATCGTTAAGATTTTTTTTTTGTAGTTGTATTTGTTTCTTGTTTTTTTTTTAAGTTAAGAGAAAAAAGAAGTTTGCAAGTAATTATCATTTGTTGACTGGCATATGAAAATTACTTGCCACTCTTTAAGCTGTGGAACGATATATCTGCTATCTATTAAAATACCCCAAATTTGGATCTTTAATGTTATGCTGAGGTTTTTAAAGTCTTTTAAATCTAATTTTTAGCTAGTGGTACTGGAGTGTGTAAAACTGACAAGCAAGGTATATTTAAAAAATTAAAAAGCTATCTATTCCAAACTCTTCTGTTTCTGGAATGAACCCTTTTCATTTTTCATCACTGTCTGTCTTCCTTAGGAGACCAGAAGCAGAAATGTCAAAGTCATTTAAGATAAGCCTTTCTTGCAGAATTTCTAAGTTGTAGAAAGGAGAGAAGTAATGCTAGCCTTGCTGGAAAGACTGCTTTTAAGGTAAATTGAGCAGCTTTTCAGAATCGTAAGTCTCAGTTGTGTTTTCTGTTTAGCTTCACACATGCATATTTCCAGCTCCTTCTGTAGAATTATTTCTTATCTCTACAGGAGCTTAAATTAGATTTAGTCTGCTTAATATGAGACAGTGAAATTACTTTAATGTATATTTCATCATGTCTTTGTTAACTGCATCTTTTTTTTGTGTTCTTAGGGAGAACCTGGTTTGCCTGGCGTAGCTGGGGAGAAGGGAGCAGCAGGGCTTAAGGTTAGTACTGAAAATGAATTAAAAACAAAAGCACATGGTACGTGAGTGCATATAGATTACAGTTGCCTTTTCCAAGCAGTGTTTATATTCTGACTGGCTTTTAGTGATCTGTTCTCTCTAGTGACCAGTGCTGTCAGAGGCTTTACACACTGCACCATAAAGAAGCATTATCTTCTGCTGTGCATATATAATTCCAGTCAGTGGCACTGACGCATACGCATCCATTGCCAAGTGTATGTAATATGCCTGCAAGTGTTTGGGAATATGGAGACCTTTTCAGAAAGGCTTTGTTTATGCTCTTTACAATGTGTTTCAGGCTTCTTTTCAAGAGCTACTGTGGTCAATTCTTTGATGAATGTCAGGGTTAAGTCTTGAGCGCTGATCCTGCTATTATGGAAGTCAGCAACAGACTGCACTAAGAACATGTCTGGGCCCGTATTTGATGTATCATAGTGTTTCTTTGCATTTATTTTATTGTTAAATGATTATTTTTCTGCTGTTTTGATATTGAATGAATAGAATAGAACATAAAGCTTATAACCCTGTATAAAAGAAAGCTCAATGGTGATGTGATCGGTGGACCTCTTGGAATGGGTAATGTTGAATTCTAATCCCATCAGCTGTGAGCGTGTCTTTGGTGCACATGTGCTTCTCAGCTGATTCTATGCATCACGCTGCTGCTGACAGACACACAGGGCAGGCTCTTTACCTTGACTGACTGGCTGCTTGTCCATCAGGGATGAAAACACACCATTTGTGAGCATGACCTTTTCTTATTTTGTATACAGAAGAAGCCAAATTGTGGCACTTAATGCTTAATTCATATGCACGACTGTAATCTTCGAGTTGCCTAGCGACTGCCAACCATCAGAAGGGGCAAAGATGAGGCAGAGTGCATTTCTGAGCCAGAAACACAGAGATGAGTTGTCAGGGTCATGCTCGGTGCACCAATGTGCGTTTGCCATTGAGCTAGTTTCTCAAGCAAGTTATGATTTTAAAAATAATGGCTATAAGCCATCTTTTCCTTCCAGAGAATGTTAGGAGCAGTAAAGGCTCTTTGCTCTGAATCAGTTATGAATTTGTTTGAGACACTTAAGGCTTTCTGTTTCTCCCATAGAGTCTCCTAAGCTATTAATAGTCATATGACTTTCACCCCACATTCAGCCTGTAAATGTGTCTTTCATTTATTTCCAAAATAAGGAGAAACAAATGCAGGAGTCACCTCTGTCCCAGAAGGCCATCCCACAAAGACGTGCACCGATTCATGAAGGTTTAATCTAGAACAAAACAGAAAGAAAACTTTGAAACAAAACAAAATTCTACATACAAATTACTAATGTTTTAAAATTATGCTGAAAATCTAGTGTCTATTGAGTTCTATTAAATTTATTTATTATTGCTTATTGAAGATTTCTTTATTGGATTTTTATCATTTGGAACAGCATCATCAATTGTGACAATGATAATAGTACTAACAGTTGGAATTTTATTCGTGTTAATAACTCATGACTTCTCTGCTCCACTTGCTTTGATCAGGGTGACCCTGGAGAGAGAGGAGAAAAGGTGAGCCCTATTCCACTTCCTTTGCTGCTGTTCTGTTTTGGAAAGCTGTCAATGTACTAATTCTTGGTTTAAAAAAAGAAATTAAAAATAAAAATGCAGCTATAGCCCACAACTTGAGAGCCATTGTGCAGCCTTTTCTGACATCAAATAATACTAATACCAGTTACTCCTTCTGAGATTACTGTAGCTTGATTACTCATGGAAGGCAGTGCTCGTGCCTTAATTGCTGCACAGCTGAGGAACTCTGCACCTAACCATATCTAATGTTCATATCAGAAAAAGATGAGTGATAGAATAAATGGCAGTGCCAAACATTTCTCGTAACTTGGTTTTGATGCTCTGTTACCTGCAGGGAGTAAAAGAATTTGGTAGCAGAGTGGTAATTACGCAAACTCTAGATGATATACAGTCACACGAGACGAGATGAGCTCCATGCTGGAAAACATGGATGTGATTCTGCCCTTTCATATAAAGATACCAGTAGGAGCACTTATGTGAGTAAACACTGAGTGCAAATCAAACTTCTGCATCTCTGCAAGGGCAACCTGAGAAATACTGTAAGTCTTATATTGAACAGGAATCTTTATACAGACTCATCTCCTGTGAGTAAATTGAGCCATGCTTTTTAAAAAGTAAGCTGCTTGCATTCAGGTGTGATTTGCTCTTGAGAAATGCTTGCTCATGCAGCCTCAATTTTCAGCTACAATTGAATTTCACTTCCAGATCTGTGTAAATCCATGTATTACCAGCTGCAAGCATGCTTTCCGAAGGCAGTTAATGTGTTCAAAAGCACATCATTATCGAGGGAAATCTTGAATGTTTTTACCCCACATGTAGAATATGTAACTAGGAATCTCTTTTCACAAAATCACTCCTTTTTGTTAAAACAGTATTTTTGATAGAACTCCAGTAATCCAGTAAGCACAAAATCAGTATAACAATACATTCTAGCCTGTGCTGGATTTCTGTTACTTAAAATCATGATATTTCACCATAATCATCTGTTGTATTTCCCTAAAAAATGTAGTTGTAAATGTCCTATATATGCTTCATCATGTCAAATGGACTCAGAATGACATTCCTAGCAGTTACTGTTGCACATCTCCATGTCTCATCCAGCCCTTAATTAAAGACTTGCTAGTTTGTTTGCTAGTTACCCTTGTGTTAGTGACCATCCTATACAAAATGATCTCTGGTACAAGTCCTCTGAGAGGAATTTTACATTGAGGTTTTCAGAGCAATATGTCAGGTGCTGAATTAATATTGTTATTTGAATATTTTTACTGGTTATCTGGCCAAGA
Source organism: Pavo muticus (assembly GCA_016647715.1). Classification (NCBI taxonomy): domain Eukaryota; kingdom Metazoa; phylum Chordata; class Aves; order Galliformes; family Phasianidae; genus Pavo; species Pavo muticus. The sequence continues at coordinate 261,537 of JACDJE010000264.1, read as the reverse complement.
CCTACAAAAATGATTGTGGCATATTTAGAGTCAATATTCATCAGTACTTTTGGTATTTTATATATTTCTTGCACTCAAGTCTCACAGGCACATTTGGTCCTCATATATAACAGACTTTATAGTTTACTCTGGTCTTACTATACAGCTGAATTAATAAAAATAGAAATTTTGTATTTTTATAGATAAAACTTTTGAAGCATTTCTTTAAAAACTTCTTTTTAAAATGAGAAATGTCTGCCCAGGCATAAAGGAGTGTTGTCTGAATATCACTTTTCTTAATAATATACAACACATCAAATTTATGTAGAGATAACCATTTTGGTGGCTGTCTGGAGGAGTGAAATCAGTGAAGTTTTTCTGGTTTGTGAATCATGCATGGAAGTACTTTAAACTCAAGCAGTTTATAATGTACATCACTTGAGAATCCAATAAAAAGTATTGGAATTGGATAACTTACCTGAATTTGATTAGATATGCTTAGGTGAGTATCTCTGGGGAAGAAATATGCGCTGCCAATTTAAAATGCTGAACCGTCATGAAATCATTCCTTCATTTCTAAACTACAGTGAATTGTGGAAGTTTGTAGACTACACCAACAGGAAGACAGTTATCTGAGAGTTTATGTACTTTTGTGGGTTTATATTAAAGACTGTATTAAGGCAACAGATGTAGCAGCCATAAAAACCACACTTCCTGACTGTGTTGTAGAGATACTGGCTACTTGATTAATAAAACTAACTTGCCAATAGTGTTTGAATGCTGACTCCTCTCTGCACACTGTGTGTTTACATAAAATCATTTTTTAAAATACTTATTTTCATTCCAGGGTGATGCTGGAGAAAATGGACCAAAGGGTGACATGGGAGAAAAGGTACGCTACTTAGTAGAAAGGAAAGCATGTGCTGTAGATGTGTTTACAGTCTAATCAACTAGTGAAAATAAAAATTTGACAAAAGAAAAATGCATTTTAAGCTTTCTTATTAGAAATGTTGAACAGTTTGACTGAGTTCATTCTTATAAATAGTGGAAAAATGTCACTGTTCTGTTCCTGACTTTATGTAGCAGCAGCTTTAGTACAAAGTGCATCAGCATCAGTCTCTAATCATCACTCCTCTTAGCTAAAATATGCACTGTGCAGAAAATTTGGTCGCAACCTGCCCAGACTGCTGGCTCTATGTCTGATGAGTTATATCTCTTTCTAGTATATCCTAGCTGTTCATATTTCCCATTCTCTGTTCTCTGCAAAGAGAGGGGCTAAACCAATACGTTACCGTGATAGCTAACTTCCTTCCAAACAGCCAGCTGGGCAATTGAGAGTTGAAGATAAATACATTTTAGAAGTTTTTACGAGATTATATCAATAACAACCTCACTTAATACCTTGTTAGCTCATTGTTGCAAAGTACCAATGGGTAAAAGTAGCTTCAGTCATCAAAATATTATTTTATTTAGTTTTTTATTTTGTTTTATTTTATTTGAGATTTGTTCTGTACCCCTGCGGAAAAGATCAAAATTGAACTTGAGTTTTTAACTGTGTTTTACATATACAAAGAAAGCCCATGTAGTACAGGAAGAAGGACCAGGCATAGTAATCTTCTCCTGCCACATAATCTTTTGTATTCTCTGTGTATATTTTTGAGTACAGGTTGCATACAGCTTATTACCACCAATTTGAAACTCATTTGCTTCTTAAAGCATTAATTTCAGTGACTATATCTGAGCAGAAGCATTAAAACATTCTTGTCTCCCACCCCGTATGTTTAATTGCATAACCAACTCAAATCAGAGTATAGTGCAAGAAGTTTGCCAGATTTATCAAAATACTAGTAAGCAATGCATGCAAATCTCTCAGGCCCTATCATTTGGAAGCAGTATTCAAGAACATAAAGTTATTATGGGGTGTATTCTAAAGTCAGATATTAAAAATAGTCATTACGTATAAGAATAGTAAATGTTTTTGATTCTCAGACTTCATTTAAATAATACTTCCTCTGTAGTCGTGTTTATTAGCCTAGATTAAAATCTTAAGAACCTTATTTAGTTGCTTAGACAGGGTATGCTAGTGACGTCTTCTTAATCCATTTTTACAAGATTTAATAACATAATTTCTAGGAAAATATGAGATTGTTTTTAAGACATAGTCCTGTAGCAACTAAATGGGAAGTTAACCTCTCTGGGAAGACTAATGGAGCTTCCCTTGTTGCTTTGCTTCTTTATCTGCTGTGAGAGTGAGCACGCACCCATTTGTATTCCCATGCTTCACCGTGGTCTGCAATGCATGCATGCATCTGACTGCTTGGAATCTTGTTTAAGGGAAGAAAAACTCCTCTACCTCTTCCATTAGGAAGTCATTTTTTCTCATGACTGTAGTGTTGTAAATATTTTTGTGAGCTTCAAAATGAACTTCTAGAAAAGTAGGTCATCGGAAGACTTATATTTCTGTATCTGAAGAAATTTCAATTAATTTTTTAACTTCATAATACAGATGTCTCCTAACTCCTCAAAGTTTCATGTAAGTTTCAGAGGTGGGGTGGTGACATGGAAATACATGCTGTTTGCATGGAGCTCATTGCTCTAACAGTAACAGGCTGGTATCCACTGCACAAATTCTTAGGATAGAATAAGCAAAATAAGCTTAGTTGACATTCGTTGTTTTTTGCCCACCCATTTTCCCTGCCTGCAAGGCAATCTGCCACCCAGGAAAAAAAAATCCATATTTTGTAGTAGAACTGCAGCTTACTGTTGCTGAAAGATAGCTTTGGTAGGAAGTTTAGGATGTATTTCTACAGATAATACAGGAACTAGCATTAAACTCGGTGTCCTTACATTACATTTGTGCTACTTAACAAGGAGTGTATTCTTTCTTTCCTGCTCTTCGTTGTAGGGCAAAGATTGTGCTCTATGACCATCGCGTAAAATTCAGGAATGAATTTGCCCAGCAGTTGTTATTTGCATTAGTGTTAGAGAATCTAAGAATGCCTATTAGAAAGTCATGTTTAATACGTTCACAAAGTAGCTTGTGAAAGGAAAGCTTGATGCTTTCCTTTTTCCCTGTGTATATTTTTTTCTGCATTGTTTGTACTTTTTTCACTGGTGTCATAATCATCTTGAACAATTACCCTTACCAGACTATTGTGCTATAATGCAGGATTTCAGAGTAGCTCAGAAGCCTTTCTTCTGTGTTTTCCTCTGGGTATTTTCTATCGGGGCAGGAGGTTAACACAGAAAACTCTGCCCTTTTTTGTTGTCTTGAAAGGAGCAGATGGATTCAAGACCAGCAAATCTCACAGGCAGCCTTATTAATGCATTATTCTTATGTTCTTATGAATGCTCTCTGCTTTGTATTTGGGTAGCTCTGAAATGTCCAGAGTGTGTGTTACTTTACAGAACCTCACTACCAGATGAGTATTGAGAGTTTTTGTGAACTGAACACCTGTGGAGAGGAGTTCAAGACTTACTGAGGCAGTTTTTAAAAGACATTTTAAGAGATCTGCTGGAAATGTTGTTCAGAGATGATGTAAGGCTAGAACTGGTTCAGTTCCCAGATGTTCAGCCATTTGTACGTATGCCTCCTACTTGCTTGGTTTATTAAAAAAAAAAAAAAAAAAAAAAAAAAAAGACATTTATTTTATATAAATAAATGCAGGGACCATTACATGATGCTACATTTAAGACATTTCATTCATAGATCACAAATTGTAAAACATTTCTTTAAAAGATTAAATCATGTTTCCGTGAGATAAATACTAAGTTTTTATGTTGCTATATGACAGAGATCTGGTGACAACTCTTTCAAACTTTGTTTAGGAATGGGCTCATATTTGTACAATTAATTTAGCTTTACTTTCTGAACTGCTGTACCTAGTGGCTATCAGAGATGCAGACTCGGGTTTTTAACCCATGATTTGAAAAGGAAACTGTCTTTTCTGAGTTGGCCTACTCTGAAAGCTGTATCAGTATCAGACATGAGTTCTTAGACTTAGCCCCTGGAAACTACCAAGTATTTTTCTTCTGTGTGCATGATCCCCTGCTAAAATTTCTTCATTTCCAAATGGTCTGACTCATCAGAGAACTGTGAACATGCTGTGCCTTATTTTTTCTTTTAATCCCATATTAATTTTCATTCTTATGTGAAGGTGGATTATAAATACTTAATGCTCTTATCTCCCCATATCAATCATTATCCTTTAAAATGTTTAACTTGTGAGTGTCTCTTACCAGTTGCTTTACCACTTTACAGCTATAAAAAGTCCCTGAAGCTTTGCAGTTGTACATGCTTGTAAGGGATATCAGCAGTATCACTCATGCACGTCTATCAAGAAGAGGCAGCTCGGGTTTCCAGACATGAATCAACCCTTCATAAAACTGACTTTTTGTTCTTAACTCACACATGAGAGAGCTGCAGCAACTGTGTAGAGGAAATTCTGTTTCTGTTTTTTAAAATGAAGTGAGCATGTTTTCTGATGCCATTTAATTTTGTTGGACTATTACAAAAAATAAAAACCCCCAAACCAACTCTGAAACTCCAGCGTTCACAGAATGCTTCCTCCAGCTTCACTGAACTACCGGGAATGGGTACTCTGCTTAAACATCTTCAAAGTGGATACGCTCTTGGCTCCTATACTACCTGTGTCAATTGCTAACAGGCTTTTGCAGAGTTTGCAGCTACTGCCATGTAGCAACTTGTTATTTTCAATGAATAATCCAAATTTATTTTGAATAATAAATACTGAGAAAGTCCTCAAATATAAGCGCTCCAGCCATCTTTGGCAGCCTTTATTTTAACTAGCCAATTTTTCATCAGTTTGGTTTTCTCCATATTTATTTGTCATGTCACTTAGGGAAAAAAAAAAAAAAAAGTGCAGCAAATTGAGTATTCAAGAATTTGAAGGATCCTGTGATAATAACACAAAATAAACTGGGAGCTGAAAGCTTCCCTACCAACTCCCCTATCTTCCCCTATGAAGAAAGGCTAAGTGAACTGGGTCTGTTTAGCCTTGAGAAAAGAAGATTGAGAAGGGGACCTGATCCAGGTCTATAAATATCTAAGGTGTGGGGGGCAAAGTGGCGAGGCCAGATTCTTTTCAGCAGTGTGTGGAGACAGGACATGGGGAAATGGCCAGAAACTGGAGCATAGGAAGTTCTGCACCAGTGTGCGCAAGAACTTCTTTACAGTGAGGATGACGGAGCACTGGAACAGGCTGCCCAGGAGGGTTGTGGAGTCTCCTTCTCTGGAGATATTCAAGACCCGCCTGGACACCTACCTGTGCAACCTGGTATAGGGAACCTGCTGTGGCAGGGGGGTTGGACGCGATGATCTCTGGAGGTCCCTTCCAGCATCTACGATTCTGTGATTCTGTGAACTCACTCACCAGTCCTCTGAACTTGTGCATATCACTACCTATCAAGTCTGGTCAACCAAGCAGAAAACAGGACACACTTTCTGAATGCAAGATGTGTCCTCAGAACAGAGAGCTTTCTCAAATACATAAATTGCTGTAGCTGCCTCATCCCATCATGTGCAGCGCTTAGCTGCATTCTCTTACCAGTTTAAATAGGCTGAAGAGCTGTGGAAATTGAGCTATGACTTGTCCTGATGGTGATAAATGCATAGATCGCTGTTTTTTTTCAAGGCTCATCTTCATTTGCACAAAAAGCAATGTCAGTTGAGATCTGTAGAACCAAATCAAAAAGATCACTCGTAAATTGCAGTAAATGATTTTTAATGTATGTCAGCAATTTAGAGATGCCAAACTGTGACCCATCTTCCAGTTTTGTAAAGTTCATTTTTACAAAATCAGCAATTATTGCATCTGCATTTTAAGTTGTGAGATTTGAGTTTACTTAGTATACTTTTTGAAACCAACTCTCTCTGATTTTTTTTGAAAATAATATGGTTACTTTTCTGAATCCTTCGATTTAATTTCAATGGGTAAGTTCCTATGTATCATCACAGAGAGTAGGTAGTCTTGCTAAATAGCTATTTTGCTATATCATCTTGCAGTAATCTTGCACGTTTTGCTGTATTTGTTCCCTTAAAAGTGTATATGTAATAAGTATGATTATTTCTTGTGGATTTTCTATCAGGGTGACCCTGGTTCGTCTGCTGCAGGAATTAAGGTAATTAAGTGCTCAAAGCAGTTGTACAGAGAGAAGAGGGGTGGCTGATCAGTGTTACTTTGCTGTGTCACAGATGTTTCAGGTAATGTTATGATCTTCCCCAACCCTATTTTTAATTCCTTTTGACAGATATCATGTCTTTCATTTCCTTTCTTTGTTTAGGGTGAACCTGGTGAATCTGGACGGCCCGGACAAAAGGTATTAATTGGAAATGTTTGTGTTGTTTTTCTTCACTGTTGGGTTTGTGATAAGTCTTGTTATGTTAAACAGTTTTTACACTAGGATGAGCCCAATGCAGTGCTATGTAGCAGCTTGTACAATATGGTGTATGATCATTTTGTATTTTAAAAAGCACAGGAATGATAACACTAATTAGTGTGAAAAGTAGTATCAGAATAACACACCTCCTCTTCTAGCATCAGAGCACTTCTTGCATTGAAAGTTTACCCAATTGCAGTTGGCGAGACTAACAACAAATGGCTCTGCTACTTGAATGACTGCAAGTTAACACTGCATGTTTGACTGAATATTAACCTTCAGCCTGTGGTACATTATTACATCTAATTAGGAAGAAAATAAATGTTGACTAGAATCCCTTTCCTATGTTCTTGTAAGGGAAATTGAACTATCAGAGATGTGCAGTGTGTTTGGGAGGACAGAGACTGGATAATGCCGCTCCATTCTTTCTTTCTGGGGAAGAAATTCCCCTGGGTGCTTCATAGCTGATGATGTTTTTGCAAGTAAAGGTCCAGCAGGAGCTGTAATCACTCTGTGCTGCATGAGGCCCTGTGAAGCTGGGTAATTTCCCTTTTGAATCCACAGTACATCAAACAGTGAAAGCTTTGCCTTCAGCTTCCTTTCAGGAGATTAGGAGGTAGGTCCTGCTGGGAGAGCTGGTGAAAGGGCAAAGAGAAGAGACAATGAGGCTACCAGATTTTTGCTCTGCAATACTTGGTTTCCCCCTGGAACCTTCAGCATCATTCTTGTATCTTATAACATTGAAAATTTCTTACTGCTGTCAGGGTGGAGCAGAGCCCAGCGGAAGGTTGAGCGCGCAGATATTCCAGCCCACCAGCCAAGAACTGTAATTCTGTATAGTGAGTGGCATTACCACTGTTTTCTAATACTCAAGGCCTTTAGGTGACTAAGCAAAATCTCAAAACACATATTAATATAAAATAAGAAGTTGAGTCTTTTTGTTTGAGAAATTTTAGTTACCATCAGTCATAACAGACTAAACAAAGACTATTACAGTAGTAAATGCAGTTCTTTAGTAAAATACAGTTTTAATTAGAGAAAGTAATCATAGCAGCTTAAAGCTATTTAGTCTGTGGAATCATTCAGCATGTGCATTCTCTACTGTGTGCTTTGCTGGGGCGATAAACTAGAAAATGCACTTAAGAGCCTGTTGAGATTCATTCTCTCATTAGCTGGCTGCCATGGAGGTAAAAGCAGCAGTGATATATCAGCAGGCTCCTTCAGGATCTCAGTCTCCAGGCACTCAGGTTTGATCTCATTTACGTAATATAGATAAGTGAGAAGTACACGGCTCAGACTTTCTATAGTGTCAGCTTGTTGTTTGCACCAAAGGGAGCTTAATGCGTTTTTTCCACATCACCTCACAAGCTCCCAGTATGCCACCTCCCTATCCCCAATCAGGGCCAGCAGCTCCCATAATGTGCTTGCTCAGAGTGCCTCCTCCAGCCAGGTGTCCCACAGCTACTACTCTGCCTCTGCTCAGTGGGGACTCATTCACCCCACCAGGGGCTGTGGGGACCTTTGTCCAAACAAACTCGTGTCTCAGACCTTTGCATCACCTCTCTTTTCCCTCATGCCCCACTCTTTTTTCCTTTCTGTATCTTTCTTCCTTCCTTACATATTACTTCTCCCTCATCTTCTGGTTACTCCTTATCCATCTTCTAAGAACAGGTAAATATTAAGCTACCCACCTGAATAATACTTACATGAAGTGAGATGTGTTGGTGACTGAATGGCCTGTCAAGGCTGTTGTATGCCACGTGTTGTATCATGACAGAACAACTTGCCCTGCCAAACTTAGTGTGATGAGAAGTTAGTATACAGTCTCTCCTTCTTTTAAAAATCATTCTTCTCATAAATCATGCTTGTATTTTTTGTATTAGGAAAAGCCCAGAAAATAAAGTGTTCAACACTCATATACAGTGCTAACTATAATGAAACATTCGTGATTTCATTATGTGCGACATTCTTTGACGTATCTTGGATGGGCATCTTAATTGTTTTAGATTGCTCTGAATCCAAACTGGCTTTGCTGGATCCTTTCTGCTTGTTATGATTGTGTCTCTAGGGTTTAGATCTATCCCAAGATTAAACAGTGACCTACTGCAGCAATACTAATAGATTTATCAGTTGCGATCATTCATATGCTGTGCTTAGAAATGAAACTTAGTGTTCCACAGCTGGATAAGAAAAGGTCATGTTAGCAGTGTCGTGTGTGGCTGCCCAGCTGAGAAACCGGACAGAGGAGAGAGATTTTGGAGCTAGGACTTCGTCAAGAATGGGTGTAATGGAGACTTTTTAATGGATTATTCTTTTGCAAGACTGACAACCCATTTCCTGCTTTACTAAGTGTTAGGCAATAAACCAAGAGCTAGTGGAGTCTATTGAAAATTGTATCCTAGCTGCCATTCTTTCATCTAATTTTATCGCTAATATCTTAAGAGTGGATTCTTTCCTGTGCTTTTATGCAGTCTGACGAGTTAAAATGTTGGAGTAACTGAAATGTATTATCAGATCCTTCCATAATATGTAAAAATTACTCCATTTGGTAAAGCAATTTGTAGACCCTGTATTGTGTTCTTCAGTTTGTGGCAGAATATAATTCTGTTATTAGCACTTTGAGTCTGTTTAATACTATTGTCTCAAAGTAGTGTTTTTGGGTACTGTAGTCTGAGGAACATCTATATTATGCATACACACGTTTGTTTGTGTGTATGTATCTATATATAGGTGAGTGTATGAATATATGTATGTGTATGTATATACACAAGTAAAATATTTGAATAGCAAAATCTATAGCCCTAACCACAGAGCTGAAGTCTGGATCTCTGTAAAGCTCAAGCATGTACAGAATCTGGAATATAGTTCAACTCATTATAAAGGCAAAAGTTGGCTTCAGAGTTCAGACCAGTTCCAGAAAGTTTAGGGAATATTCACATCCAAGGCATTGGTTTGAATCCATCCGTGTATTAAAGTAAAATCTCCAGCCTTTAAAATAATGTTTTCTTCACATGTTACTACTACTTTTTTTTTTCTGTTCATCATTTTTATTTCCCTAGATGACATCTTTCTATTTAGTTGGTATCTCAAAATGACCACGTGTCAGAATGCTGTGCTAGCCTTTCTTGTGTTAGACTAATATCAATTTTGCTTCAAAATAAATACATTCAGTTCTCAATTCTCATTACAAATTTACCCTTGCAAATGCTGTGCTATAGGTCACTTTATTACAATTTTAAATAAGCAAGATATTTCTGGGTAAAGCAATAGAAAGTTGTATTCCCACTAGCCTTTATGACTCCATGTATATACCACACTCTGAAATAATGCAACAGATAGCTCTATAAAAACAATGCTCTGGCTGTAATTAGGTAGTTCTGCTTAAATTGCACAATTTGAACCTGAATTGCATGGTGGCTAAATCAGGCAGTCAGGCAGCACGACGTCTATCTCAGAGTTGAAAATGGAACAGAAATAAACATCTGTCTTAATCATGGAATTTAAATGGCAGCATAGGAAATGAACCAGTGTTGCTTGTTTTCTTCTCATTTAGTTGCCAAAATAATGAGAATTCATTCTTGGTTTTTCTGACATGGATTTTGGTGTTGTCATAGCATCAGAGGTTCCCAGAAGATATTTAAATTTTTAAATGGTACATTACGAGAGTTGCATTTAAATCACTAATTTTGAAAATATCAGTCCCGCTTGAACTGACTAGTAGTCACCTGTGCTCTTCTATTTTGCTGCAGAATATATAGGTGTGTTCACTGCATAGTGACCATAACTGAATAATGTCTGTAATATTATGCAATTTTCCTATGTAGGGTGAACCAGGTCTTCCTGGGCTTCCTGGACTCCCTGGGATAAAGGTAAATAAACTGTAGTCTCTGTGGTACTGGGGGGGCACCACAAAGAGGGGAGGGACTGCAAGGATGTGACTGAAGTGGTCCTACTGTACTCATACAGCATCTGAGTCTCTGATATTGAGGTTGTCTCTGATTAACACAGGAAGGTTTTGCATGGGAAATTGTTTTAAGTAATGAAACAGTATATCTTACAGTAAAATGTGAAGCAAACCATTGCCTTATCTAGGAAATAAAGATTCTACTCTGCTTAAAAATGTCTAATATTGGTAGTCTTTTATATTTCTTTGTAATGAAAGAGTTTTGTCATTTGTGACATTGTGATTGTACAAAGTTTTACTTGGTTTCCCTTTTGATGGCTACTTTCCAGTAGCAGTAGTCTTACAGACTTTACCAGGTCTCCAGCCAGCAAACTACATTCATTATACACAGACTGCAGAGAACTGGCTCTGTCAACAAAAATACGCTCTGCTCCATTATACAGAAGTGATTTCCACTGGCAAGTCAAAATGTTTTAATAGGATTCTATTCAGTATTAGCTACAGCCCCTGGTCTAATACCTGGTTTAGCTCCTGGCTTCCGTTTTGTCTGGGATCTTTAGGTAAGTTGATGCAAAAGACATGTGGTTGGTTTAGCTCTGGCATAAGTGGTTGCACTGGGAGTTGCAGACTCTTAGGCAGTTTGAGCTGTAACTGTACAAGGCTGTGCAAAGTGAGCAGATTTGCATATCCTGAGAGAGTGCTTGTTAGGTTGGCTGCTCCTCCTTTGTGGCAAAGATCCTCCTTTTGGAGGACAAAATCTCTTTGAAACTTTTTGTTTGCATTCCAGCGTGGGCCTGTGCATACCTCAGGAGATGATTTATATTGCTTTTCCAATAAAAAGAGGGATAAGCCAAAGGCCAAACTTCTGTCTGTTTCAATAGGATTCGGTATCTATCTTATGGAATGCAATATTTACAGTGGTTTTCTCAAAGGACTTGTGAATTGCCACAACATTCAAGCATAATGTCCTTTCTGTGTTTCTAGTGAATTATGGAAATAATTGAAAGTGCATATTAAAGTTTGTATATTGTCATACCTGAAAATATAGTTCCCAGGGTGGTCATTCTTTTTCTGCAAGAATGAACTTTACATCGACTGGTAAAGATCATGTAGCTGAGTTGTGATGAAACTGTATTTTCAAAAGCATCTTCAACAGAAATCCATGGTCTGTTTGCTTTACTAGTAAGCCAGGAGGTAGCTCAGCTAGAGGTCAGTGCCAGCATCCTGGGAGCACTCACCAAAACCAGCTGGGGTTATGGCTGGTCTGCGTGGATTCTATGTTCATGCAAACTATACAGTTCCATTTATATCTCAGCAAGGAACTTCAAAATGATTAAATCTCTGAGCTGGAATATTATTTCTGTTAGGCTTTATCTGTTGGTGGTAAAAGTGGCTCAGAGGGTGGCTTCCAAATCCACCTGAAAGGCAAAATGTGAAGTGAAAAATCAAAGACTCAAAAGTCTTCTACAAAAGTTTCTGATGAGATCCCTTGCAGCTAAAAAGCATTAGGATTCTCACTGCGCATTTTGATCTTTCTTCTGTCCACTTTAATTGGAGTTACAGAATATTCTCAAAATGTGTGTCTTCCTGGGATGTTCTAGAAATTACCATATTCTGTTTGTTTGCTGCTTAAGCAGTTTTGAACAGTTAGCCCTCATTGGCAAGTGCATCTGAAATATGTTAATTCTTCTAGGTGTGCAGATTTAGCTTAAAACTGTTCCCCAGCCAAATATTCTAGAAATTAGGTAAATAAATAGCAAGTGTTCATTTCCATTTGATATACAGTATCTCAAAGCACACAAGTGATTTTGAATGAATGAACTTGCTGTCTCAGGATCATATTTACAGAGCTTTTATGTTCTAAACAGCTATGGAATCGTTGGATATTGACAGTCCAATACAAACAGACTTCTTCAAGGTATATGAAAAGAAATTGGGAAGAGAAGACTCCATGTTGCCCAATTTTCAAAGAATTTCCATTAGTTCTTTCAGGTAGAGAAAATAAAATCAAGACACAAGCTTCTTCTATAGACAGGAAACTCTTGGATAGTTCTTCTGGTCTTAAGTATTCATCCCACAACCATCCATGTAAGGAATTGAAGTCTCCTCTGATCTATCCATTGAACTACAAATTTGCCTTCTTGTGAATGAAACTCTCTGCGGTGGCAGTCTGTACCATGAAATACTTTAGGTAACCCTGCACTTACGTAGCACTCCTTACAAATGCTAAAGCAGCCTGGAGAATGCTGTGGCAAGAAGAGAATCATATCTTTCCAGCTGCATCTCATCTTTCTTCTCACGGTTGAAGAAAATTCCCAAGGCATCCGGTCTAGTATTCCTGAAAGCGTATCCAAACTACTTAAAGGATTAATAAATATTAATCACTGGAAAGTTTCAGCTTCTTATAATGCCATTTCAATTAATTAATCAGTGTATATTCCCAGAAACCCATTAGAGCTTGGTTTAACATGACATTGGGATCCAAATGGATTGCAGTACTGGATGGACAAGCAAGTATCACATCAGAATTCTGAGTATGCAGCAGGGTTGTTATTAATTATTTTTCTAGACTCGTTCACTATGTCCATGCAGATGTTTTGGGAGTTCTTCCTGTTCTTTTTCTCTCTCTCAACATTGTCGGTTAGTGCCATGGAGGAAACACAAGTGCAGTCAATTATTTCCAAGACAGTGATGAAGCTGTCTGTGACATGCTGGAGAAGTGTTTTTCAAGCACCTGTTGCTATTTAGGAATGGCTGGAAACTTAATGAGCCCCTGAATGTGTTGCACCATGTAATTTGGGAAGTGAGTAAGGCAGCTAAACACAGAATATTAATTCATCACTCTGATATCCCCCAACTGATGCTATGTAGATGCAGAATACTTTATATGAAACACAAACTTTATATATCTGTTTTATCTCATAACTTTTATGGGATAACACGTGCTAAGCTGAGCTGACTTAGTGTAGTGGAAATCATGCATTCTCTTATTTGCTGGACTGTCAGACATCTCTCAAATCCGTGGTGTTGCATTTTCTGGCTTTTAGGCAGTGCAATTTCATCACTGCAGAAGGAAGACTTCAGCAAGACACAAAGTTTTCTCAGTAGCAGCACTTCATGCAGCATCTGGATTTTCAACATTTCTGGGTTTTCACACTCCTCTAATTTTAAAACAAATACTGAAACAAAGTTTGTGATTACAACTGAGCTTTTATTGGATTGTGTTCAAGAAAACTGCTATTGATTGATTTGGCACAAGAAAAGAAAATCTTTCTAGTCCTTCTGCTTTGAGATGCAGGGGCATTTTTCTGTGTATTCAAATCCAGTGCAATAGACTGACTCAACAGACTTGCCAGTGTGCAGCCACTTGTATCTTTTTGAACTTTAGACTGACTTCACTAGGCCTGTGCCTGAGCAAGATTTCAGAAGAACCTGGATAAGAACATGGGAATATTTTTTTTTTAGTGAAAAGAAAAGCAGTTCTAATAATGATTTTTTTTCTGTACTTGAATTCTTTTTTTCTTTTCTCTTCATACTTAGAGCTCATCCTGTATCTTTTCTAATTCCACAGAAAGACTGCAAAATTTACTACTTCATAGAACTCTTAAAAGAAAAAAAAAAAAAAAAAAAAAGCCTCTAGAAAAGCTGGTACTCCTTTCATCCAGTGACTTCCAGTACAAAAGAAACCTCTCAGAGAAAATGAAATGCAGAATTTTGAGGCTGGGTACACTTGCACACAGCTTGTATTGTAAAGCCGTTTACATTCTTCAGAAAAGAGAGTGACTGCTGTTGAAGCTCGGGTGTTTAGTTCCTGATCTTCCCCTTGGCATCTGGTGGCAAAGTAAAAGGAAATCTAAAGTAAATGGTTGTTTCAGGCATTACATTTTGGAGTCAGTGCCATTCACAACACAGAGAGAAATTCTTCAAACTTCTTTTTTTTCCCAGGAGTTGTTAGGTAGGTTGAGCTTCCCCAGTGTTTTGGGATTTGTTGTCTTTTCTTTTTGTATAGGATTTGTACATCCATTCTGGTTTTGTTTTTGTTTTTGTTTTCCTTGTCAATGACTGTTACCAGGAAATCTGTGCTGATTCTACTTCTCTCTTTCCATTCTTCTCTGAGACATGTGCATTCTTGCCCAGGCTTCAGTTCATCTGTATCTTGCAGGTCACCATACCCACAACCTTCTAGCCCGATCTTGGGAGCTGGAAGGGGCCTGCTAACCTCATGACAGGCATTTCTCAGTACTCAATATGAAGATGTATTGAAAATGCTAATTGCAACAATTCAAAAATGTGGGAATTCAAACTCTGCTTTGTGGAAAATTATGTTTCTCCCTGATTTGTACTTGCCTCAGCTCATATGTATATTGAAATATTCAAGTGTTAACTAATTTCCAACCTTTCATCCCTCACATAAAGCACTCTCAAGAGTGGTTGTCCAAGTAGGAAAAAAAAATTGTGTAGTGTTGGTCAAACACCGAAAAGTAGAATATAATGATATATGCTTTTAGCTGAAAATGGGAGCTAATCTGAAAAATAGGATTTAATACCTGCATTTGGACAGCTAATTTTTAGAAGTAGGTTTTCGGAAGTAGTTCTATGCACCGGTACATTTATTAAAAATAAAAAAATTAAAAAGATAGTAATGCCACTAACTTTCAGAATTCTGTTTCCAGAATGGAAGTATATAAACATGTATCTGTATGCGTGTAGTTACATATCTAGCTTTCTCCTTCCATTCCTGCCTGTCTGGTTTCCATATGCCGTGGCAGTAATCGCTTGCACAGGGTAGACAAGTCATTTTCCAGACTATTGAGAATCGGGGCCAGAAAATGAAATCATCATTAACATTGGATGGTACGCATGTGTCAGAAGGATTTAGCTGGTTGTTCTTTTGGATATGTGCGGTTCTTATTAATCTGTCATAAACTATATCCTCCAAATCATGAAAGCTCTCATTTTCTTTCCTGGAAGAGGCTAAAGTATAAATAACTGCAATACAGGATGTTGTTTGCCCTAAAGATGGTATTAGTTGAAAGACTGAGCTTGTAAAAATGTATTTCTCAGCATCTGTTTTATAACATAGTTGAATTTTTCTTTATACTTTCAAAAATCAATCTAAATCCAAATTTTGACTGCAAGTGAATAATCTGAGAGGCCTATGTTGTTTTATTTGTTAAGTGTTTCATTAGTCATAGGAAAGACACAGCAATATTAAATCATTTATGTACCTCAAGTATACAATTTTATGTGGTCAGAAATGAGTGCGTGAAGTGAAGTTCTTTATATTTTAAAAGTAGCAAAATAAAGCTCTTAGACTCCTCTTCTAAAGGAAATAATTTGGGGCCCGACTTTTAATAATTTAGCAGATCGGTCATTGCAAAGAATTAAAAATGAGATGCTTATTACAAAAAGTGTTTTTATTCTAATCTTCAAAAATAGGTACCATGCTGACTTGAATTATAATTAGCCTTTCAGTAAGAAGAATTTGATATGACTAATACATGCAGAGTTAATCAGAATTATTGCTGCAGAATTATTCTTTTAGCACCCTTCCAAAGCAGCATATGTTCCAAACAGGCAGAACTTAAAAACGGTGAGAAAATCAGCTCACTAAAGAGCAACAAATGTCATGCAAAGTAGGGTTAGTTGTGAAGCTTCAGAGTTTCAGACAGGTTTTGAGGTAGTATATTTTGTTTGTTTAAATGAATCATAAAGGCTGAACATGCATTTGGAAATTCAAAACCAGAATTGTTTTTCTAAGTTTAGAGACAGGTTTGGGTGTGAAGATATTGTTTCAAATGTGATGAGTGAGCCAGACAACCTGCTTAGCTGGCCATTTCTGGAGGCAGTTCCGAGCTGATATGAAAAGCCTTAACAAAAACTTCATGAAGCGGGGTTAGTTTTTTATCGGATTTCCTTTTACCTTGCTCACTTCCTTCTTATGAACTGAATACTGGAGTCCTCCTGATATCAAAATTCCCATGGACTTGAGGCTATATGTAAAGTCCCTCTAATGCCCTTAACATCGAGAAAATATAAAGTGCCATTCTCTGACCTGTATGGCCTAAGGCAGGCTGAGCTTCTGAGGCATTACTGCCCTGGAACTGTGTGCCACAGATTCCTTAAGAAGAAACAGGTTAGGCATGAGCAAGTACAACTCCATCAGCTGCTACAGCACTGCACCTCTTTTTAAAAGACTTTGGGAAATGTATTTGTATTGGTTATTGATCTCAGAAATGAAATCTGAGGGCAACAAACGGCAATTTCTGGAAAATGAGGGAAGATATCAGTGAACCAAGTTCAGTCTTTCTAACTTTGTTGTTCTCTAAATGGCCTTACACCTGGGTTTTTGGATGTTTTTTTCTTGCTAGATTTTGTTCTGTTTATTTTCAGCTTTGTGGAATTCTTTCAGTAGCATTAGACAAGGAAAGTGCATCATTTTTTTTTAAATGACTATCAGTGAGTTAGGATGATATTTAAGACAAGCACACCTTGGTCTCTTCAGTGAATAAAATGGGGACCTGTCCACATCTGCTCTGATTAGAAGGAACACCTTGAGCTCTCCCAGGGTCTGAGGCTTGCGAGGAGTTTGCAGGCAGTCCCTATTACCAGGAGTTGGGAGCATCTAGAGAATGCTTGGACCTACAGGAAGGATTTTGGAAGCTCCAGTCTGCCCTTGAGCAGTGTGTTGGACCAGATTAGTGTCAGAATCATAGAATCATAAAATCGCTCAGGTTGAAAAAGACCTTAAATATCATTGAGTCCAACCATGACCTAACCATACTACCCTAACTCTAACAACCCTCCATAGAATCATGGAATCACTCAGGTTGGAAAAGACCTTAAAGATCATCAAGTCCAACCATGGCCTAACCATACTACCCTAACTCTAACAACAGTGTACAGCCTTGTATTTCAGGCGCTGAAAGTGGATGAGGCCTGTCAGAACAAAGTTTCAAATAATTGCATTGCTGTGTGTCTCAGCTGTGCAATGAAGGCCAGTGCAGTATAATGTTGTTTATAAACGTTGTCATCAAGCTAGTAGCATTTAAAAAAGCACTTAGCATGGCAAGTGGAATTGTAATTGTTGTGCCTTTCTTGAACAAAAGCTCAAGTTTTAGCCAATTATAAGTTCTATAAAAATTAAAACAGTGACAGTGAACAGCATGTCTTGGAGTTAACCTCTAATATCAAAGCTAGCCTCTGCCTCAGCCCATAAAAGCTTTGATCATCATGAAACAACCGGTTATTAATATGTCTAGTTAATAATCCTCAAAAAAAAAAAAAAAAAAAAAAAAAAAAAGGACTGTCCTCTGAAGTAAATTACAAGGATTTTTTTTACTTCTAGTCCTGATGGAGCTCACATAACTTTAGGTGTACAGCATGCAATTATAGGGCCCTTTTCTCTTCACGCATTTTATGATTAGAGGTGAAAATTACCACTAACAGGGTTTGTGAGAAGCAGCATCTCATTTGCTCTCTGACCCACTGGTATTCCTACATTTGAAAAACGTCTGAGGGTGAAAATGAGCACAAACAGAGGTCGTCCCTTTATCTGTTAAAATGTTAACATTTCAGGCCATTAGGGATTGTTCCTAAATGATAACAAATTGCTCCTGTAAAATGGAAGTAACTCACAAGCTTGTTGATTTATTTAATAGCACATTGCCTCCGTTGTATGATTGATGCAAATTGCTCCAAGCTCTAACAGTAAATTGAGTTTAAATGCTGAGATTGACGTTGTTGACTTCCCGTGCTATGTGGTGGTTTCTAAGCTTTTATTTCGTAACTATGCCAAAGGGTTAAACTAAAATGCATGAGGAGTCATCATTTGCTGATGGCTTTTTATACAGCTTGTAAACTGTATCTCAAGTAATGGAGTTCCTTACTCTCTTTTCACAAGCTATCTGCTTAACTTTCCTCTTTCCAGATGTCCTGTTTAGCAGGCAAAGTGGCTTGTGGTAGATTCTCACCAGATAAAACTTTATTGTAAGAAACTATAGTGAGTTGTTTAGAAAACTGTTATAAAACTTCGTTACTCTGATTGCTTGCATTCCTTTCAGTGTTTCACAGTTGTTTAGAGATGATTCCTGCTTATGCAAGAGTCTTGAGGTTGGGAGATCCCAAAGCAAGAACGAAATCACCTCAAAGAGCAGCTTCAGCAGGCCTTTACTCTTACTGAGAGGAAACTGTTTCCCTTGCATTTCACACATCGCTGGCAGTGCTAAGCTTGACAGATTCTCATTTCTTTCTGTGGTGTGTGGAGCACAGAGGGTAACTATTGTGTGTTAATCCTGGCAGGCAGCTGAGCGTCAGCCACTTGCTCACTCCCCACACCGGCATGAGAAAACAAACTGGAAAGGTAAAAGTGAGGGAAATGACACGTTGAGGTGGTTTGAAAATGGAAACAAAAACAAAGGCAAGAAAAGTGATGGAAAAAATGAACCCAGATGCTCAACACCAGCTGACCGTTGCCCAGTCAGCCTCCAAATAACGGCAGCCCCAGCCAACTTTGCCTGCAGTTTTTATTGCTGTACAGTATGGAATATCCTTTTGGCTATTTTGGTTCAGCTCTCCTGGCTCTGTCCCCTCTTAGCTCCTTGTGCCTCTCCAGCATCCTTGTAGGCCAGGCTGTGAGAATTACAGAAGGCCTTGCACTGCTCTGCAACACCTGAAACATCAGCTTTGTTTTCATCACAAATCCAAAACAAAGTTATGAGGAAAATTAACTCTATCCCAGCCAAAATCAGTATAATAATGTAAAGCAAAAGGCTGGCAGCATTTGTAGAACACAGTGCAGAGTACAGCTGGACAATTGAATGGAGACTGTTTCTAATGTAAACATTTCTCTCTGAATAATGGAGACAGAAATGCCTGAAACAAAGCTGGTGCTATCTCCCCTGGATGGGAATGGTGCAGAAGTGTGCCTGAGTGCTTTGGTTAACACCTTATGTTGTGGTTACAAGTGAGATTTGAGATAGTGCAGAGGATACTGCTTAGTTTCAAATCATCTGAACAGATTGTTTTTCTACTTAGAAGCTTAGTTAGGACAGAAAGCCAGAGCTGTCTTTTAACCTACTTATCCCCACCAGCATTGTATAGGAGAGTTGCATGTTTTTCTTTATGTAGCCAAATGCTACCTACTGCGGTTTTGTTTTGTGTGATAAGAACTGTCTGCAGGATTGTGTTCAATTCAGCGTCCATTGTCACCCTTAAGTCTTCCTCAGCAGAGCCGCTACTCAGCCAGTCAGGTCCTATCTTCCCTGACACACTAGTTATTCCACTTCACATTTAGTAATCTTTAAAAGCTCTGCATTGTGTAAGATCTGTACTCTAGTTATGCTAATTAAGCCAGGAGTTTCCTCCATTATCCCTTCCACTTGCTTTTGCAAAGCACCTTTTTCTTGTCTCTGCACATCAACCTGAGAAAGACTTTAAGCCTTACCACTGAAAAGACTGAATTGCAGAGCCACTGCTCGTTTCTTCTGCCTGAAGTCATCATTTAGCCCTGCTAAAGTCAGTATTAAAACAATCAGGGCCACTGAGTGCCTCCTCATAAAATAAAGGATTGAAATTGCACTGTTGTCCATTTACTGACATAAAAGCGTTTCCATCTACAATGGCAACCTAATGTTGCTCTTGCTGGTGTGCACTGATACGAAGAATTAAGTAAACTGTTGTGGGTTATTTTTGCTAAATGACAGCTAAATGCCCTTCTCTGGGACACGTTTGTCATCGTTTATTCCTTTGCTTTTATTACCAATTCTGAACCGCAGCCAGATGGAACTTCACGTTAGAAAATGTTCTATTTAGTGTTGGCGTATCTTTGAATTTTTTTGATCTTCTAAGTTGAAGTCACCGAATGCTCTTCAGTGTGGCCACATGAAAATTTTCTCTGGTCATAGATTTGCTAGAGATCTTCTTTGCTTGAACTACTAATGATGGAACTGCTAATGACGGACTGTTGATGAGAGCACAGATGAATATACAAGAACACTTGCTAACTTGCTCACTCTCTGCAGCGTGTCTATATTTCTGTGCGGGCAAAGAGCTGAAGAGAACTGTTATCCAACTGCTTCTGTTTACTGTCTCCATATGCTGTCAGTAATTAAATCAATACAGGATTATGATATTTCTATCTTTTTAGCTATTTAAAGATGCATTTGATGGCTAATTTATGATTGTCAAGTTTGGCAATATTGTAAAAATCTATACTAATTGGGTTATACTACTGATTTTTAAAATTTACAATACCTTGTGGGTAAATCTTCTCCTTCAAATTCAAATTTGTTGAAAAGTAGGTTAGGTAGCAGGAAACCTTGTTCAGGAGAGCTTGTTACGGCAAACATATGGCTTCTTCACTTTTTGCTGTTCCTCTTCAGCCACAGTGATAGGTTAAAAATAAAAAGGAACAAACAAAATATTTACTCCCTTTCTTAATGCTGCATGTGCTGCATCTCAGCTTGACTGCTGCTGTTAGTCTGTTATGTTTGTACAAACTAGTGGGCAGGAAGGAGCCAGAACAGTGAGGGAACAAGGAGCTGTGGCTCTTTCCCACCTGTTCACAGCTATGGAAATTGTCTGGATGTGGACAATGGAAGTACTTTCCTGTCAGAACGAGAAGGGAGAGTGCCGTGCTGATGCATTATACTTTTGATCTGCTTTCTTGCAATGATTTATCTAACGGACTCTCTTGAAAATGCATCGCAACAGTACCATCTGGCCTCTGTTTGTCATTACTTTGTCATACCCTCACCCCGTCTGCCCATCCACTCACTGCCTCATAAAACATGACTGAAATGAACGATCCTTAACCTCATAAAAAAACAATGTGACACCTTCTGTTTCATTTGCATTTTATATGCTGTGTGATGGCTTGCTGTAAGAATGTATACTGATGAAAGTTGCTTAAATTTAAAAGTATTTTTACATAACTCTTGCATCACAGCAGGATGTGCTGATGATACAGGGAAAATGCAGCCAAAAGAAACTAGTGTTACTGTAACTACACACTGCTAAATAAATAAGCTAACATTCTTCTCATGCTGTGCTTTTCAAGGGTGAACCAGGTTTCATTGGTCCACAGGGAGAACCCGGGCTGCCAGGGTTACCAGGAACAAAGGTAAGGGCAGTTGAGCAATGGTCCGATATAAAGCCCTTGGAGCTGAAGTTAAGTTCAATTTTGTTAGCAGAGATCATGCCAATGGTGTAAAAATATTTTAGCCACGAATGAATAGTTGTCATAAAATGGCCAGAATCCATTTTTGTAAATAGCCAGAAAGTTTATAGTTTAGGTTAAAATGTAGTACCTACAGCGCCTGGAAATGTGAAGAGTTGTATTTCATGGACCAATGCAGTGAAATACATGCCTTCGTAGTGATGCCCTCAAACAATGTAAAGGCAGATGCTTTATCCATTCAAAATTTAAGTTTATTCATTGACTTTGTTTAATGTCAGCATCCCAAAAGTCACTTGTTCAAGAAGCAGAATATGCCTGCATGAAGAAACCATGTTCTCATAACTTTTTTAGAAAAAAATCTTAAAAGTTTGTGCAGATATTACAATTTTGATAATACATACCAGACTGTAAAATACAGTGCCATTAAACATAGGTATTTTTTTGTACTACTTATAGTTTTTTTTTTCAGCTGCTCTGTGGTGAAGTTAGTGTATTGTGAGTCCTACGAATGACCTTCATTAAGTCTAGTTGTTCAGGAATCTTCATTCCACTTCTTTCAGAATAGGGAGGAAAATACCTTTATAGGATCCTATATAAATCCGGAATAGGATTTATCAATCTTATTTTTTGCATTTGAGAACACTGTGTTTACTCAAGGAAGAGTTCCCCAATCCACTGCAAGTTGTAGATGAGCTCAAAAATGTTTTCTGATGTTTTGGTTTCTTTGACATAACTGAGTTAGTTGCATGTTAAAAGCTGCCCAATGTTTTGTGATATATGTGTGCCTGCTTCCACAGGGTGACAGAGGAGAGGCAGGCCCTCCTGGGAAGGGTGAGCGAGGTGAAACTGGACTTCCAGGACCAAAGGTCGGTCTGATTTCACATTGGAGTGTTCGTCTTAGGGGAACACTCATGACACATAACACATCTTTTTCAGCTGAAAAAAATAAATGAATGAAAACTTGGTCACTTTCAAAGTCTGAACTTTCTAATCACTGTAGCTATTGATTGCAGAGAAAATCCATTTTGCATGCTGTTTCTCCAGTCCTAATACATCTTGAAGATGCTAAGGCAGATTTTGTACTTGGCAAGCTAGTTTGTATTCCTCTGAATTACTGGGAAAATAAGTTGTGGTAACACTTTATTTAATCTCCTTATTTAAGGACAGTTAAATATCTTCTCTGCTGTTTGACTAACATTTTTCAGGAGCTGTGAAACGACATAGATCATTTCTATAAAACGGTTTTAATGATGTCTACTCTTTACTAATGCCAATACTAATTTTCCTTTGGAAGGATGGAGTCTGTGGCCTTTGCATGCTTGTGTTAAAGAATATATTACTCTGGGTGCTATTAAATTCCACGCCTTTACAGACTCATGATCTTGATCATATAAAATTAAGTGATTTTGCTGTTCTGTAGTATAGTTAGTCATTACTAATTTCTTTTTCTCTGCGCTCCCATTCCATTATCATTTCTCTCCTCTCCATCTGCTGTCTTCCCTCAAACAGGGGAGAACAGGTGAACCTGGATCTAGAGGCCCCAAAGGGTCAAAGGTCAGTAGTGAAAAAAACAAAAAACAAACAAAAAAACCCTGTCTTTAGTGGAGTGATTAACACATTTATTTTATAATAAGTTGTTTGTAACACTTCACAGAAACTTCACATATCCCCTTAAAGGAAACTGTAGTAGATTATGCGGTGTTATTTATAAATGAAATGTTCTGATTTTCAACTTCAGCTATTAGAACTGAATCTTGTGTATTTCAAACACCACAACTCTGTTTTCCTTTTTATTGTAACATCTATTTTAATCAGCTCTTTTTTTCCTCATGCTACTTGGTTTCTCTCTGTGTAACTGATGTGAATTAGTTCTCTCACATGCCGCAAACTATCTCCTGACTATGCCTGTGGAGATTCAGTTGGTTTTTGCAATTATTTTGTGGAACCCAATTTTGTGGAGTAGGAATCAGTGGTATTTCAAAGACTGCCAGAAGAGAAATCCTGATCAGTAGGTCCTACATAGGCAAGTTTTGTAGGTTACATTACTGTTTTACCTATTTTACCCAAAGTGGTTTGGTTTTGTTTGTTTGGTGTGATGGCTTTTTTTTTTTTATGTCTATTTACTTATCAATTCCTCCATCCATTTATCTCTATATAGATATAGGGGGTTCACATATATGTAGAGAAAGAAAATACATGCTTTTAAAAATATTTCATATACTTTGCAAATACTGTGCTCACTGGACTCCTCCATATTATGTTATGTTATGGGGTCAAATCTAAATTAAATCAGATTTGTTTAGGCGGTTCTTCAGTCTACTGTCAGAATAAAGATATCAAGACAGTGTTGTAGGTGAGTAGGATACTGTTTGCAATACCTGAAAGAAAGGCCCTTAAATAACAGCCATTCACAGTGCTTAAGGATATAATGATTAGGTAATCGTCCCTTCACCTCATTCATTCCTGGCAAAAAGGAAAGTTTGTAAGTGAGGGAGCTGATGAGGGGGTTAATGCATCAGAGTAAGAGCAGAAGAGTAAATCAGATTCTGTTCCCTCTAGTTCCTGGGCACTTCCCAAATGCACCAGAAAGATAGAGATATCTCTTTTAATTCTCGTTTTATCAAAAAGGCCTAACTGTTTCTAAAATCTGGGTCACAGAAGTCAACCTAGTAGTCAGGACTGTTTTCAGCAACTCCAGTGACAGTTTCACTAGATACTGGCAAGGCAATATTGTTGATAATGTCTTGCCACCAGCCTCCTCTCCATATTCTTCTTTCATTACCCCCATGAACGTTTTCTGTTTTATATATATTTTTTTGCTATCACTACTGGTGAATTAACCATTCTTCCCTAGCTTGTACCAATGTTATATAGATTTGAACAGGAGTAGCAGTTCTTTGCCAAATTCATTTTGAGTAATATAAAAATCAAAGACTATGACTGCAAAGCAAAAAGAATCGTAGTCACTGTATGTTGAGTTATGAAAGCAAACACGTTTGGAATTCCCTCCATCACTTGAAACACATTACTAACAGCTAGGATAAAGCTGTGTGCAAGATGGTAAAGATCTTAAGCTGGTCACAGTGAGGGAGTGAAGGGTCTTCGATGGTGAAAGTACCTTTGTGTCTGCAGGGGAGGTAAGAACTTGGAGCAAGGAAGTTCAGAAGCTTAGTGGAGTCGAAGTCACGGAAATAGATGTTTACACCCTTTGAAACACACCTTTGAGGAAGTTACTAAGTGTTTTCAGACTTCAGACTGATTTTATTTCTCTTGCTTTTTCTTAAAGCTTTTGATAGTAGTGCCATAAAGAGTAGAGAAGTTGTGTTTGTTACAGAATTGGTAATCTCTTTTGTTGAGTCTTGTTGAGTCTTTGGTATATCTTATTCCAACCCAATACAGCACACAGTAGCAACTTGCATAGAACCAAATACTTCATTGTTAACCCTGTCACTATACAGATGTTTAAGGAATTTCTGCTGTAACTAAGGTCCGCATTCTATTAATAATGAGAGGCCTGTTTGTTTAACTGGGTTATTTAGGAGAACCATATTTAAAAGAGACGAACTACCTAATATACTGTCAGATGGCATATTTGTTCTCAAATATCCCTTTTACCTAGGGTGATACAGGTGACAGAGGTGACACGGGATCTGCAGGTCCACGGGTAAGTCTACTTCTCATTGCAATCTTTGTACGCTTGCATTCAGTCTCTGCAGTGAATTGAAATTGTGGCAGCAACTCCAGTTAATCTAATGAGATTGGTCACTTGACTCTGGTGGAAAGTGTGTTACTAATTGGCCTTTAATATGAGTAACAGTCCTTACTACTATTTGACTTACTACTGTTGTCCTACTCACAGTTCATGGGCAGGATGTTACATGCCATGTTCAGGCGTTGCTCACAGCCAGCACAAAATTAGTGTATTAGAACTGCTTCAGTGTTTAACTGCAGTGGTTTCATTTATTTCCTTTCCCACTGCAGCACAATTCACTTAGTGACTTACTTGTTTATTGGAAAAAATTTAAAAAATCCTTTAAATATAGTCTTTAGTCTAATGCTAAGTTTTGTGGATTGGAAATACAACAAAACTTGATTAGGCTGCTTTGGAATTAAAGCATTCATCAGTAAATAAGTGCCTAAATTAGTCTTTGGCAGGTGTCTCAAAAATTGTTATGGAAAATATATTACAGGGGCCACCTGGACAGAAGGGTGATCAAGGTGCTACAGAGATAATTGATTATAATGGCAATATTCATGAAGCTCTTCAGGTACGTAAACTTAACAAGGCTGGAATAGTTTAGCCTGGTCTGCCAAGAAGCAGTTTGACGTCTTTGTATTTTCCTTCTGCATAATCCATGAGAACACTTTTTTTTCCCCAAAGATTTGCTGAGTTTATTGATTAGGAATGTCTTTCTATATTTGGAAACCAGACTTGCTATTTGGTGTGAGAAAAACTGTTTCCTTGATACAATTTAGCTGACTGAATTAGTCACATTTCCCACAGAGCATATTGACATCATCTAATGAGAATAAAGCTGATTCATTGCTGTGTGGGGGTTAGTGCTGAATTCATGCAATAAACCACATACGTAAGTTCAACAGAAGCATCTGCTTTTCAATTCAATAGCTAAAATGTTGACATTTCTTTTTTCCTCTTTTCCCTTCTCCTCTTCCTATAAAATGCAAAGAGCAGAATATTTGAGATTTGGAAACCGTAACACGTGTGGTTCCATTAGAAAGCTGTGGTTTCAATCAGCAACTTGAGTATGTTAAATAGACAAAGCACCAATCTTCCCATTTGTTCATTTCTAGAAACCTGTTTTGACAGGTATGCACAAAAGTATGGAGGATTAAAATGGGGTTGCAAAAAGAATGAATGAGTGTTTGCATGAAAGCAAAGTAACAAGATGACATGTAGTTGCAGTCAAGGTGATTTACATTGCAGTGTAGTCAGATGCAAATTCTGTGCAGTACAACTCCACCAAAATGAATGGGTTTGCTTATGTGCCGCTAAAGACAGAACTTGGCTCATTGTGCATCTGATCATTTTCTCACTGAATCCAATGAACTCTTTTTCTTGCATTTACTCAGTGGGAGTGGATAGATGTCTGGCCAGTCATGTGCTTTTCAAGACTCCTTTGAAAATAATAAAAAAAAAACCTGACTGCCTTTACTAAAAATCTAAAAGCCCATGCGTTTTTGAAGCTAAGCCCATTCTCATTGTGAGTGGCATCTGTGGGGAAGTCTACACAGGCATGTTCTGAGGCTCTGCATTATACCCATCTCATTTGCTTCACTCCTAAGGGAATTCAAAGACACATTTTTCAGTCTTTTAAATCAATCTCAGTGTCAGTTGCCTGAAGTAGCTTGAAAGTAATGTAGTATATTATCAGGCACAGATTTACCAGGGGCTTTAGCCCCCATGTTTCCTGTATTCTGTCTTTATATCTTCAGTCTGGAATCAATGTTATTTTCAAGTGCTGTGTGAGAACACCTCAGAAAAGCTGCAGCACATAAAGAAGCCTTAATAAGAGACTAAAGACTACTACAGTGGTTGGAACAGATGAGGAGGCCTTTTTCCTTTTGTAAATCATTTCAAATGTCATCACCTTCTGATCCAGGGCAACAAATAATTGATATCAATGGGAATGTCTGTGCAAGGATGGTGTAAGTAAGATTATATAGGATCAGTCGACAATATCCTTGCCAAATCCAGCTCAGGCCTTTCAGATGGCAAGCACCCATTCCTAAGTCTCCTGGTGCCAAATTCTTAGGGGATCTGAGATTTGCAGCTCTCCCATAGAGGTATTGAGCACTTTCAGCACTCAGCACTGAACTGTGACCTTACACAGAATTTGGTCTGCTGATTTAAGAAGTTGACAAGAGTTAGCAAGATCTAGGCTGTCTGCATTTCTTAGAATTTAGCAATAAATCATCAAGCAGCCCAGAAGCTTTAGGATAATTTAGTTACTCTGCCTTGTGCCTACTGCTCAATTTCCTGTGTCAGTGCAGAATGAGACATCTGAGTCCATCTGCACTGGAAATAGGGATCTTAAAATTATCATCATAGTTTGAGCAAAAGCCCTGCTGAGTGCATGTGGCTTTCACTTGTAGTACCAAATACAAAATGCATCTCTATCAAAATTGCTCTTCAGGCCTGCTCCTCAGAATTTCCTAAGGTAAAAGGCATTAGCTGCAGGAGTTTAACTTTTGTAGAGGATCAGACACTTTAGATATTGAAATCTGAATGTGCTGATGAAAATGAGCCTGTCAGTGTGATCATGCCAGCATTCATTCGCAATGGTTATTTTATGTTTTCGTGTCTATATAAACTGAATTTTTCAGTTTTTAAAAATCTTTATGTATTCCCATAAATAGGTTATAATGCAAAATACATGATTATATTAAAGTCATCTGTTAGAGAAATCTTTCTTTTTTTCTTTTTTATGTACTTTGTATCGAGCAGGCTCCAATTTTCATGGCAAATGAAGATTCTTTTAGAACTTAAAAACAGGATTTGCAAACCATCCATTTGCGCATAGGAAAAGAGTTAAAAGCTAAATACTTCTCGTGTCTGTATATGCCAGAAGGTTCTTCACAGTTAATAGAAAAGCTAAGAGAGGCATCAGGATTCGGGGTGTTTATTTTCTTTAAAAACATAGACAAGCATTTTAATTGCTTTCAAACACATTTTCACTTGCTTTTAGATTTTTATTTGTAAAAAAAAAAAATACAGTAGCAGATCAAGCTATAAAATAATAAAAGAATTCATAATAATTAATAAAAGAAGCCTGTTGTCTTTCCAAATATTTAAAGCAGAATTCAGAGTAATTATCAATGTTTTTGTGGATCAGCATTTTCAGATTTAGAACCTAACTTTATTTTTGTGTATCTTAGTTTCTATATAAAAAAAACATGTTACACTTCTACTGTAGGAATTGTATTTGTTAGTTAAACCTTGATACAAAACTTACAGAGATCCCAAAACATGGGGCAAGTCTTTTAATCATCCTAAGAGACCAATTCATCCAATTTTTCTTAGTTTCTAAAAATCTCTTGGAAGACTTTTACTGTGATTTTACTGTTTAATCATCACTTAATCATTTGAAATTTACAAGAAACTACAGTCTTCACCTATGTAAAATCCTGATTGCCCTAGAAGCAACACCAGGAGTTAAGAATAACAGTGCTCCAAAAACTCTTATTTTTTGGAGACATGGTGTCTCCCCAGATGCAGTACAGGTTTTATGGAGATACTACTTTTTACAAGCAGTAACACCTAAGAAGGGCTCTTAGCATTTAATTGTAAATTTTTTCAGTTTTGAGTTTATAGATTTACTGAGCTTTAAATGTGCACTAAGGGCTTGAAGTATCTTGGTAAGAGGATATTCTGTGAATGTAACACCTCTTAAAGTTAGTGTGCTTGATCTTACTTCTACTGGTGATTAAGTGAAACCATGAAAGACTCTGAACCAAGGTTTCTTTAATTCTTTTAATTCTTTATCCTTGTTCAATTTTGGTAATGTTGTCTCTTGTTAATACATTTTGCCAACAGAGGATTGCCACCCTCACTGTCACGGTAATTCCAATTGCATGATTTGCTGTGTGTTGTAGAATGTCTCTTTTATGTCATAACGTGTTTGTCATTCTGCCAGTTCAGGACATGCCTTCCTTGGGTGTTGACCCAGCTCATCATCCCATGTACTTACTTGCTCAGTGCTCCCTTACCAGAGAGTGTATTGTCGAAAGTCCTGCAATAGTGAAGTCAGTTCTGCTCCTGATGAATTAATGGCAAAACTTTCATTAATTTAAGAGACCTGGAAAATAAAGAATACAGTATTTCTGTAGATACACATCTAGGCAGATTAGCTGCTTTGGACTTCTCGGCGTACATTCTCATCTGCATGTGTCCAGAAATAGGAAAGGTGGGTTTTTAGTACCAAATGATTTTCAGTTATCCACCTTATTTTCAGGGCAGAAGGATGGCTCTTTTAAATTGGTTTGGGAAGAAACTTCATGTGGGAGCTTTCTGGAAAAGGCCCAGCTTAGTTAACTGTAAGTCAAGATAAGTACAAAGCCTCAAGTACAGGCAATTCTTTTGACCCACCTTATCGGATCTCAGAAAAAAATACCAATTTTTCAGCACCTATCCCCGGCATGTGCAGAGGACTGCAAGTTCCAGTGCCCTGTACTCCAGCCAATTCCTGTGATACCATATCAGGACCGTCACAATCTCTGAGGGTACTGACACCAGCTAGGAGATGCTTATAATATTGCTGGTTCAGCTTTCTCTTAAAGAGAGAGCTCTCAACATACTTGGTATAAGCAAATTATTTTGTTCTTCTTTTTGTTTTGAGTTCTTCTCTGTAGATTTCTGTCACTCATTATCCTCTCATTAATGGTTAGGATTTATTTTTTCTTTTTATTTATTAAAACAAACAAACCCATGCCTACTGTACAACATCCAGTTCAATATTTTCTTCCTGAAATTGTATCTGCAGCATTATGTGGAAGCAAAAGGAGTAGTTGCAGCTTGCTCCCTAACAATTTCCTGAAGCACGAGCATCCCCAAAGACACTTAGCATCTTTTAGCAGAATCCTCTTTGCAATCTGTAGGAGATTTCTTCTCACCTTGGAGTGCTTTAGATTAGGATGTGGCTGAGGTGAACTTTGGTCTCCCTGCCACAAAGAGGAGCTTTGCCATTTCATCAATGGGAGCAGCAGGACTTTCTTATAAAAGAGGAAATGCACTGCTATTTTAACGTTGTTTTTACTGGTACCCATCTGTTTGCTGAGAGTTGTCATAGATAAACAACTTGTTCATAGCTGGTCTTGGTTCCCTTTGTGCCAGACATCTAACTCATGTTGTTCAGGTACCTATCTTAACATTCGACCTGAGTTTACATGGCAAGTCCTGCAGAAATTTCTTTTAAAACTTTATATATGTGTATGTTTCTCTTTAGGGACCACCAGGACCACCGGGACCCCAAGGGCTGCAAGGTCCAAAGGTGATCTTCCTTATTTTGCCCACTATGTTTTAGGAGTTGAGACATTTTCTAGTTTTCTCACTGCACACGTGTATCTGGAGCTCTCCTGTACAGTATATTTACCTGAAATTGTATTGAGTACAGCATGCTTCCAACTTTGCACTCTGGCGATTTGAAATGTAGCTTCCCAGAAACAGTACTTTGATTTCTTGCCACGCACAGGTGCTCAGTTAAGAGCTGGCAAAATTAACTGGTACCAAACCAGCATGGAAGCATCTTCCTCATGGATCTATATTGAGGCTGATCCCTAGGGCTTCTGCTGCAGAGAGTGCTCTGTGTGTTTGCACAGTAGCTGCACCAGCAGACAGTTGTTCCTGTGCATAGCTTCTGGCTGGATGGGAAGCAGTCTGAGCTTGGCCACAGTGCAAGTGCGTGTCAACGCAGCTTCTGTATTACAGTAGTGCCCACCCAACGAAGCACAATATTTTCTAATCTCTGTAAAAATTATAACATGCACGTGTGGTCAGCATCCTGGCTGCAAATCAACGGCTGCTAACCCCACCTGTTGGGGTTGTGCACAGTACCAGAGCTATTAGTGAGCAGCCCACACAGAGACAATGAATACCATATGCTGCGCTGTTCCATAAAATTTAATAAATTTGCCTATACTTAGAAAAACAAAAAGTGTTGCATGTAGTGCAATACTTATATTGGTTTTAAATTAGTTGAGATAATTCTCCTACTTCTTAAATATTGAACATATCTGCTGCCAGTGACGCTAAGCTCTTCCGAGAGTAGATACGTGTTTCTTCAAAAACAGTACTAAGCATTTGAATTTCAGGCTTCATCCATGGTATCATATTCATCCCATTTAACATGTTAATTGTTTTGAGAAATTGTAAAATATCAAATTTCTTCTTCTATATGAAAACTGATAATGGAACGCACAGATAAGTGTGCAAGAATTTCCACATTAGGTTCTACTGAGCACAAAGATTTCTGCAGCCAAGAGTATATTATAAAACACAGAGGAGTTGATGTGGGGAAGAGAGTGTCTTCCATCATCTGGATGTTCATTCCTGTTCAAAACTAATGACATAAAGCAGAATTCAACCTTACAAAAGTTTGTTGTCAATATCATAATCTATCCCCATCTTGCTCCCTTGGAGAATGCTATACAGGGATCAGTGCATAGGGCAATGCGGTGAATGTGAACTCCTTCCCTGGTGATTTATGTTTGTCAGGGAAAGAAAACATGAGGTCTCTGTCAACCCTACATATATCAGGGGCCATGATACCATATTTATTCCAGTAACGGACAAAGTTCCCACTGAAACAGGTTTTCTTCCCCAGCCTTCTGGGGTTTCTTCTTTTTTTCTTTCTTTCTTTTACTTTTGTTCTGATCTTTTGCAGCTCTTATAAACTGTCTTCTTCGGCTGAGCTCTTTGTTCAGTGTTGCCTACAAGTATTCTATGTATATACAATGTATACAACAGTGTTCTCAGGTTTTGTTGTTGTTAATTGTGTATTAATTTCAAACATTACTGACCAGTTTAATAAATTTAGCACTGCTTTTTCCATGAATGTCTGGAATAATTAGGGGATAATAATCCAATTCCATCTTACCTTTTGCAGGGTGAACCAGGATCCCCAGGAATTCCCGGAGTTGATGGGGAACAGGTAAACCACCTAGTGCAGATTGTGTGAGCAATCACGCATCATTTCAGGGGATTATTTGTGTGATCTTAAGTTGTAGCTTAGATTTCTTATCCATATGATCATTATTGTGTTCCTCTGGTCACATAATGGTTGTGATTCTACATGTTAATAATGAAAGTCAATCCATAGCATGACTTATTCTGCTTGTTGGGATCAAAGGTAGTATTCTGTTCCTACAAACAACTTCCAAAATAAATACATATTTTAGGGTCCTAAAGGATCAAAAGGAGATATGGGTGAACCTGGAATGCATGGAGAAAAGGGAGGAATTGGACTACCTGGCTTGCCAGTGAGTATGAATCAATTTTGGCTTAAATAAGTATATTTTTAATCTCTCCCTCTATCAGGAATTTCCAGCAGTGCTGATAGATTGCAAGTTTGGACAAAAAGCACAGGGGAGAACAATTCTGAGATTGTTGTTCATCTATCCTAGGAGGAGGTGAAACATTGTCAGAACTTTTCATTCTATTTATGGTCAAACAAAATATTGCTTAGGAAAGACAGAAATTAGTTGACATACTGATCAGATTTGCATCTCTCTTTTAGTGTATAACATAATGTGGGCAAACACAGGCTTGGTAAAGTTCAGGAGAAAGAAGCTGTTTTGAACACTTGTCAGGAATCTCAGATGAATTGTCAGGAATTTTAAATTGAGAGGGAGAGAAAATATATAGGTATTCATGAGGTGTATTATTCCTATACGTAGAAGTAGAAATTCTCAGTAAAAATAGAAACAATTCCCAAAATGTATCCATAGTGAAATGTGCCAACTTGTGGCCTGATATTTTTGAGAAGTCCTTAATTGGTAGCTGATAACATAAAAGAATGCCTTCATACTTATTAACAGCTCTTATTGAAGTGACACCAAAATAAAAATAGTAGCAAGAATAATAAGTTCCATTGTATGTGTTGTATAATTATTTTCATAAAATGATAATTATTTACAAACAAATTATCATTCCTAGATGGATTGCTAATGAGATCTAAACTATTAATAAATGCTGTTTTTTTAATTATTTTATAGGGAGCCAATGGTATGAAAGGTGAAAAAGGAGATGCTGGTTTGCCTGGTGCCCAAGGCCCTTCGGTAAGTCTCAGTGCATTGTTGCAGTGGGACGTAGAAGTCCAGCAATTGTTCTCTAGCTTTTAATACTGAAGAACAGTTCATATTCACAGCTTATCTTTCCAGACATTCTTGATGATTCCTATGCTTGAACTTTCACAATATTTTTGTTCATCATTTCGCTGCAGTCCATGGCCTTTTGAAAATTAAAGGACCTAAATATTTACCTTAAACAGCTAAATGCTGTTTAAGAAATGCTGCAGATTTAGTTCTTTTCAGTTCTATTCCTTCATCATAAACAACAGTCCTACTGAGTTCTGGCTCTTTGAACAATCACAAATAAATGCTGTGCAAAATAATAAGAAGAGAAGAAACTGATAAAAACCACCAAAATCAAATCTATTTCAACACTTCATATTCTGGGGATCTATGAAAGTCCAGTGAGAAGCATACTAGGCTGGCTTCAGTAATGTGTTGCCGTGCACGTTCAGTCTACGCTGTATCAGCCCTCGCGAAACTGATCTGTTACCTGATCAGGGCCAAGAACTGCAATCATACACCAATATGGTGAACAGCAAAATGGCGTTTTATTTCACGTGGCATCAGTTTAAGTACATTCATATCCTATTTCATCTACACCCCCTAAGCATGCATTGTCTAATTACTGAGCAGGGGAGGATCTATCGCGTCACATCCCGTCTCCTCGGAAACACCTACTACAGTAATGTCAGGAATCACAGAATCGTAGGGATTGGAAGGGACCTCAAGATATCATTGAGTGCAACCCCCTGCTAAAGCAGGTTGCTACAATATGTTGCACAGGTAGGCATCCAGATGGGTCTTGAATATCCCCGGGGAAGGAGACTCTACAACCTCTCTGGGTGACCTGTACCAATGCTCTGTCAATCTCGAAGAAAAGAAGTTCTTCCTTCTGTTAGTATGGAACTTCTGTTAGTATGGAACTTCCAATTGTCCAGTTTCTGCCCAGTGTCCCTTGTGTGATACAAGATAAAGACTTCCTTGATATAAAATAACTGGGGGAGGAAGTTCCAACCTTGTGTATATTTGTGCCTAATTTTCTATGTAAACCCTGCATAATTTTCTGCATAATTTTGGTGGAATTAATACACAAACGAAAATGTGTTGTTGCTCTGTACTTGTCCACTTGTAAATAATATTATCCACATATGAAAGCTTTTCAGGACCTAGACATTTTCCTGACTTTCAAAGCATTGTAAAATCATTAAAAAAACAAAAACAAAAACACTCGATAACTTTTTTTAAGGATGAGTAAAGTTATCAGAGTACAGTAAGCTACCCGCCTTGTTTATGGTGACATGCACTGGGTATTTGGTACAAAAGCTCTGAGAAATGAAAGAAGTTTGTCATCACAGGACACTGGGCACTCACTGTCTCTTCAGTGTATGAGTCTTTCGTTACATTTGTTAATTTGCCACAAATCAATTTGCTAACTCACTCACCTTTCTCTGCTTGATTTCTCTTTAAAAAAAGGCTTTCCATTTTCAGAAGACTCCACAGATGGTGGAATCTCTCCATGTCTGAAAGCTTGTTTTGTTCTCACTACTGTCACCACTAACAGTCTGTGTTGGTAAGGGGCTGAGTATCAGTCTGGAGACATGAATTAGCATCCTCACTGCCACCGTGCTGGCTACAATAGAGACCCTTTGGGGTTAAACCCTGGGAGAGAGGTGACGCTGAATTGTAAATATCATCATGAAGTTGTCTTCTGTGGATTCATTAAGAATCCAGAAAAACAGCACAAAATAAGCATGAGCTACACGCCTGAGCAACCTGATTACCTCTGTTAATGTCTTCAGGGAATTCTTGGTACAAGTGGGCTAAGCAGAATAAAAGGAGAGAAAAAGGGCAGTCTTGAAAAAGTTTGAATTATTTAGTATCTTTTTTCCATTCATCGTTACTGGGAAGGAATTGCACAGCATCTTCAGCATCTTCTGCTCCTGTAGATTACATAGTACAGAGACAGCTAAGGAGCATATCCCATAAAATATAAAAGTTTGAGCACATCTTCTTAGTACTGCTTATTTTAGACATGGGTTGTGCCATACTGTTCTAAAGTGCATCTTAGAGCCTAGGAGCAAGAATCAAAGACAGGCATGTTGCCATATGGCACAGGCAATTCCACACTTCAGGCACCCCGTCTTTCAATTTACAGTAATTCCTATTTCTAAAATCCTTTTCTAGATATGCTATCATGGTGTACCATTGCATTGCTATGTTTATAAGTGCTTGCCAGCAGAAGAAGGTTCAGTCTGAGTTTTGGTATTTGCGGGGTATTTCTTTACTGTGCATGATTTAATCTCATTGTTTTTTTTTTATCCATAGATCATAGGACCTCCTGGACCTCCAGGGCCACATGGTCCTCCAGGCCCTATGGTAAGCTTGGGAGGAAGAGAACAAACTGGGAAGTGCTTGAACCCACTTATTTTAATGCCTGATTAATAGAATTCTTTGAGAGTATATGACAGTTAGAGGGGGCCTAATTTAGGACCTTTAAGTATGTTGGAAGTGAGAAACAAATTGCACCTGCCTATGCTGGTGTAAACACGTTAGTGGTCTGATTTATTCTCTAAATCAGGTGTTTAAAGTTGCTTTATTGGCAGCTGCATTTCATTTGCAAGAATAAAAGAACAGATGTAACTTGCACCCATATAGAGCAGCAAGCTCTTTTAAAAACTTGTGGCATACTTTTGTAATTGAGTACGGTATCTTTATTTTCAGGGACCTCATGGCCTGCCTGGCCCAAAGGTAAATTAATGGCTGTCTCAAATAGTCATGTTCTTGATGTCTGTGAAGTGTCGTTCTTTGTTCTTTAATGCATGCAGCTATGTTTTGTCTGATGTCTCATTCAATAAATGTTTCTGATATTCTTAAACCTTAAAGCAGATTTTAATACTGATACATAGCTTAAAAGATTTTAGATTTTCTGTGATAGCATCTGGTTAGTATTTCTCCTGAGCATTGGCTGAATCCAATTTTTGTATCGATATCTGTGCTGTAGCACTAAATTATTTCGTTTCCTGGTGGTGGGCAAGTTACCACTCCTATTGCAATTGGGATTACTTCTGAACATAGAAGTGACATACGCTTAGGAGATGAAGTCAGAGAAACCCCTCTTCCTTTATGCTCTCTTGCCTCTCCTACTTCTTCTAGTATGAGTGGCCTCTCTCTTTGGTGCCATGTCCTCTGCTGACCAGTTCCTTCACACGCTGCACAAGGTCCCTGCCACAAGCCTATTTGTGTATTTTCATGTTTTCCAACCTACAATCCTTGATGAGGCAGATCTTCTGAGTGTCTTCTACAGCACGGTACATGAAGATGCATTGTAGGGACTCTATCAACATTCATGGGGCTGGTGCTGCTATCAGGAATGAGTTTTTTAATCTTCACAGCTCCCTAATCACATGCAGCTTTCTAAAAGAAATACAAGATGAGGAGTTCTTTCATTTAGCTTTTGGTGTGGCTTGTTTTAAGTTGCGAGAAAATCTTCACAGGCTTGACATATTATAAGACTATTTGTGTCACCTTGGCAGAAGAATCTGGAGTCATCAATCATTTTTCGAAGTCAGGTCTGTTCCATTTACACGCCAGACCTGCCTTACTTCAAGTTTTGGCCTAACACCTGGGCTTTTGTGAAACTTCTCACGTCTGTTTCCAAAACTTCAGCATTTTCAGTGCTACTGCTCTGAAAGTCACATTGAGTCAAATGGAAGAAGAATGAAGAAATGGCTGCTTAGGTTCCAAGGGGGCACAGATGTCTGCAGTTACTTAAGGCAGCAGACTAGATCTTATTCTGTATTTTATTTTAAATGTATATGGCATAAAGTAGCATAATACATCAAAGGGAAGCCTAGGAACAAGGCCATGGGGAGCAGCTTGGATGAAAAACACACACATTTCTGTTTCCCCAAAGAGGCATGCCCAATAAATACCCTTTTTGACTGGGTAGCCCTCATGCTGGGGCAGATTTTTGTGATGTGAGAATGATTTATTGGAAATTGCAAGCCCACCATTATCCTCTTAGTAGCGTTTAATATAATAACCTATGTATAATTTAACAATCACAACAAGACAAGTGCCATTTCTTATGTTGTTTAAGCCTCTCTGTATGAACACAGAAACTATGGACCTCCAAAACAGCTTGACGCTGTATAATGTATACTGCTGCTTTCAATTTGCTTGAGCTTAATTATATATGCTTAAAGGTTTAAAATATCTTTAAATGAGATTTTGGTGCAAATTCCAGTTTGCCTTAGGGAAAAATATTGATTCCTTCCAAAACGGGAGATCCCACTGTAGGAGATTTTAGATTGGAGGCTTGATTTTCAGAAAGTTTTCTTTCAATTTGAATCATCTGTAGAGAGTGGACTGTGGGATTTGAGAAAATCCTCAAAAGCCCTGAAATATGTGATTAATTTCAACTACCTAAATAAGGCAATAATTACTGAGAATTTGTTGCTCAGAAGTTTCCAGTATTTTCACACAGACATCAGTCTGCATCAGATATCTCCCAAGTACTTTTGCCCAGGTCCGTATCTGTAGGCTGAGAAGGCTGAATGTGAGTCCTTGCTTTAAACTGGAATTTGCAGCCATTTCTGAGGCTGGCTTCTTCTATCCCAGCTTAAGCACCCATTATAGCACCAAAAATTTGGCATTTATACTTTTACATTTAGGGTGAACCAGGGTTAAATGGTCTTAAAGGATTGAAGGGTGAACAAGGTCAAAAGGGTGACAGAGGGCCCCTTGGTCTTCCAGTAAGTAAAAAAATCCCAAATCTATTCAATTTCAGTGCAAATTGCAAACTTCTCTTTCTGCTTACAGTGAACAACATTGGTTTGCTCAACAGCATATATAGAATAAGCCATGGTAGAGCCAAGCACCAGCCTGTTTTTGTTTGTCCAAGTCACACTCTGTAACACCCAGTGCTGTCAGGTTTTTTTGTTACGTGTCAGTTGAAAGCATTCAGTGTCGTGAGGATGCCATCAACCCCATTACATTCATCATTTTGTTATTTCAGTGTTGTATGGTGTTTGTGTTAAAACGGGCATCTCCCCTTCCTCCCCACACCTTCAGTTATTCTTCCTCTGTAAAACGGAGAGGTCTAAACTGAGCAAAGTTAAAAACTGGCTTAGGGGTTATTATTTTTTAATTATTTTTCTAGAAAGTGGCTCTTCAACACTACTATATCACTATTTGATTTTTTTTCTCTCCCCCTCCCATTTTATTATGATTTTTTTTATTATTATTATTATTTTTTTAATTGGCCCAGGTTATCCCTACGCCCCTGGTAGACATACACGCTCCGCCAATCCCAGCCGAGTGGCCCATTCCCCTGCTATTCGCAGGTGACCCAGCAGAGGTCCTCCCGTCCCCAAGGATGCCGACCCGGCGGTGGCGCAGCCCCGGGCGGAGCGGGGAGTGGGAAAACAGGAATCGTGTTTGTTCCCTGGGCCGTGAGTCCTGGGAATGAATGGGGCCATTGTAGGCAGGGCCCAGGCTTTGTTAGCTGCATAATGCACTTAAATACTTCTTATCTCTCTTAGCATACGCTGTTGTGTTTTGCTTTGTGTAGTAGGGTATTCAGTATTGTCCTTATTTACAAATTAGCAAGCAAGCAAGTAAATGACAAAGTAAATATTTGCGTGTTAAGGCTAAAAACACCCCAACTTCTGGTGTTTGGATTACTTGTGCAGCTTCAGGTTTATTCTGGGTGAATGCGCTGCGGTGGGAAGGCAGGGGTGGGTCAGTGGTGCTGCGCTAATGTCAGAACCGATTCGAGCTCTTGATGTTTCATGTGAATTTTTAACTAACATGCTGTAGTAATGTGATACCTGTCCCAGAACCCTGTCACAATTCGTACTGTACATTTGAATTATGTTTCTTCATCAGCACCACTTACTAATCTCACGTTCTTGTCACCCGTGTCGTACCCATCATCCATGCTTCCACCTAACTACACAGGGAGCATCTGGCTTAGACGGAAAGCCAGGACCCCGGGTGAGTCCCTTGTCTTTCCATGTCACTGTGTTACTGAGGCTATGTGCGTCCCAGCACACACAGTCCGGAGGAATGAAGGCCACGCATCGCAGGCATCTTCCATGCTCTGTCACAGGGGCTTCAAGCAGCCTCCTAGGGCAGTGTGTGGGGGAAAGAGAACGTGATTTGCAGCAGAAGGAGGCTCTGAGCCTTAGAAATCTTGATATTTGGTGGATAACTGCTGCACAGCCTGCGCTGGTTGGGATCTTGCTTTCCTGAGTAAGGTTAGGGATTTGGTTTACATAGGAAAGCATACTTGTTTTGTGCTAATATGGAATCGGTGAAATGGAAGAAGGCATGCTGAGTTTCTACTGCAGGCATTGTTATATTTAAAATACATACTATATTCTTTGTTTCTTAGTGTGATAAAGTGATTGAAGTATGGATCACCATAACAGAGTGTGTCCACCCATAAAGTGGACATTTCAGATTTAATAAAAAACAAACAAAAAAACCCAACGTTTAAAAGTAAGCATTACTTGAACCTTCAACTTCTATAGCCAAATTTCTTTCAGTAACTTTTTAAAATCTTTGAATGACTTCCATGAAGAAAGTCTAATCCAACTAGAAAAAAAGATGGGCTACTTTGAAATGTGACAGTGTATATGTTGAGTTTTGAAAGCCAAACATTTGTTTGCCCAGGTCCCAGCACAATTAAATCTGCATTTTCATCTGGTGATGGCTGATTCCATATTAGTTCTTGGCTAGAAGACAGCTACTAAAGCTAAAGACTTGAAGGAACTGGACCTCTCTCTTACTCTCTTGGCTTCCCTTCACAGGGTGTAGATGGCCCAGTTGGTCCCCATGGCCCTGCAGGCCCTAAAGGAGACAGAGTAAGTATACACTCCGTGTGCTTTTCATTATGAAGACAGGGCCACAATAGCACAATGTCACAAGTGTGCCTAGATGTTACTAAACCAAACAGTATCTCATCTGTGTAAGGATCAACCCAGAACTGTATATGCATTCAAGTTACATGCACATTTATGTTTGATCTGGTAACTCATTAACTTCAGAACTGGTATTTTGTGATTACTAATCAGTAAGGACGTTATAGGAGTTTCGTATTTACAGTGTTAAGCGGGACATAGTTTTACTTAATTTCACTGATTAGTATAAATAGTTTGAGAGAATAAATTAGTTGATAGAGTGATCTGGGAATTATAAATAGGCAAAGGCAAATGAGTATTATGCAGCTATTTGCATTACATTTTTTTTCTTGAAAAACACTTCTATAAATCTAAAACTTTTTTTTTCTTAAGCATAGAAAATAGGAACCCTCCTATTTAATTTGAAATATTCACAATAAATTTTCTCCAGTGAGAATAGGGTAGGGCTCTTGATCTTTGAGTCTGTCATCTTTAACAACCTACTGTGAACATGTACAACAACAAAGCATAAGTGATACCTTACACTAACTAAAACCTCCACAGAGATCCCAGCTCAGAATTACGTCTCTTTGAATTTCTCAGTTTAACAAAACAGCTGTGTTGAAATGACGTCAGACTGCATTAGGGGCACAGCCATATGGCTCAGCTCCAGTTAGCTCAAACAGCAGTACATCGGACAAAGGTATGCGTGACTCGAGCATTCATTTCTACAGAGCTGTTTGTTGGGGAATAAATACAGGGCGTGAAGCATGGTTTCAAAATAGGAACAGTGTCTTGTAGCAGGCTCATTAATGGTTAGTCTTAGGGCTTGAGTATTTCCTTTTTTTTTTCCTTCGGGGATTACAGATTCAAGTCTTTTTTCAACTAAAACAACTTTTTGTCCTATCAACTCTGTGGAAAGATGGTCAAATGTCATATTCTGCATTTCCAAAAATAATTTAGATGAGAGATGCATATAGAAGTAAATAGAGATACCTTATTCATAGATTATGAACTTCAGTTGTGAAAGATGTTCCTACCCCTGAAATTTCCATTAAAAACAAAGTGCTATGATATAAACTATTCTTCTAATGTACGGAAAATGACTACAATTGTTCTTCCTTATGCAATTTTCCAAGGTCATAATAAGTCATACAGCTGGATCTAGAATTAGCCCTTCCATGGCTGTTGACAAGAAGTAGTTATAAAGGAGACAGGAGCTGCTGAGATGTAAATCAGTTCAATAATTCCATTTGCATGCAGAGACCGATTTGCAAAAAATACTGAAACTAAGATGTGCACATCCACTATTCTCTGTGTAGCCAAAATAAATGGAAGTTCACCAGAAAGATGGATTTTTTTTTCCAAGCAGACGTCTAGTCTGATTATTGCTGTAATCCTTTATTTAATAATTTAATTTTGTTTGGGAAGAGGAAGTGTGTATAAAATACTTATTTGAGAGGTACCTGAGGTTGATAAATGTCTTGTTAGCGAAATAACAAATCATGTATTTTTAACAGTCTCATAACCTGCACTTACAGCTGTTGAACTTGTTTATGTGAAAGCAGGATGAAAACATGCTTTGCCTGCAGATTTCAGATTTCACCTTTTAATTAATAGTA
Source organism: Pavo muticus (assembly GCA_016647715.1). NCBI lineage: Eukaryota > Metazoa > Chordata > Aves > Galliformes > Phasianidae > Pavo > Pavo muticus. The sequence goes on along the minus strand of JACDJE010000264.1, from coordinate 219,741 downwards.
GTGCACAAAGCCACCCCTCTGCCACTGGACAGGATCACCTGTTTCCGTGATGATAAGAAAAACCTTGGGACAATATTAGACTAGAAGGGCGCACTAAGGAACACTAACATGAAACAGCCACATTCTTAAAGCCACATTATTTTAAGTTTGGAAAGGTAATCTCACTTTAAGAGAATACTTGTAAAATGCTGGTTACTATTCATTTATGACTGCTTAAAAATTAAGGAAGTGAAGTATAATCAAACAAAAGCCTAATGATGTCGTATGTAGAAACCACAGCTTCATTGTCACATAGGCAACATTTGAGGCAATGATTAATTGCTCTTCTTAGGTAGAACAGACTTGTACAAATTAGCACTGGTTAGTTTGTTTCTATTTAATTAAAATAGAAAACATCGGACAGTCCTTTATAAAAAACTTATTTAGATGGTGTAAAAGGAGAATAGGGAAACAGTGCATGTCACTAGAAAATAGGAAAATAAATATTAGAATAATTGTGCTATTAACTCACTGCTTAGCCATGTAATTTTTTCTCTTCACTTTAAGCTGTTATAGAAAGTGAACATAGAATCATATCATCATAGAATCATAGAATGGCCTGGGTTGAAAAGTACCACAATGATCATCTAGTTTCCACCCCCCTGCTATGTGCAGGGTCACCAACCACTAGACCAGGCTGCCCAGAGCCACATCCAGCCTGGCCTTGAATGCCTCCAGGGATGGGGCATCCACAACCTCCTTGGGCAACCTGTTCCAGTATGTCACTCAAGGATGATACTGGTGAACGTTTCTGTGCTGTGTTTGTGTATTTCTCTTGGTAGAAGGAAAAACGGCAATTAGTAGTATGAGACACTAATTATGCAGTCTTACTTACGTAACCCATAGCTCATATTCATCTGCGATTCAGGTGACTAAACTGGAATAGGAGGTAAAAAAGCAAGTCTGAAGGTTTTGTTCTCTGGGTGCTGATGAGTCCAGAGGAGGACCACTGAGATGATCAGAGGGCTGGAGCACCTCTCCTATGAAGAAAGGTTGAGAGAACTGGGTTTGTTTAGCTTGAGGAAGAGGAGGCTCCGGGAGACCTCATTGTGGCCTTCCAATACTTGAAGGGACCATATAAATAGGAGGGCAAACGGCTGCTTATGAGGGTGGATAGATAAGACAAGGGGGAATGGTTTTAAACTGAGACAGGGGAGATTTAGGTTAGATATTAGGAGGAAGTTTTTCACACAGAGGGTGGTGAAACACTGGAACAGATTTCCCAAGGAGGTAGTGGATGGAGGCATTCAAGGCCAGACTGGATGTGGCTCTGGGCAGCCTGGTCTAGTGGTTGGTGACCCTGCACATAGCAGGGGGGGTTAAAACTAGATGATCATTATGGTTCTTTTCAACCCAGGCCATTCTATGAATTCTCTTTCAAGAAAAAAATCTTAAAACCATTTCTGAATTTGGCAAATGTCTGTTTCCCCGAAGGGAAAACTTCCTCGTGATTGCTCAGGGCAGCATGCCTGTGATAATTCATCAATCTTATATAATCCATAAGCATTCAGGACCTCATCTGATATTCCAAACACATCTCAGCATGTGCTTTGGATTGGAGGCAAAAATTGTGAGATACAGTTCTCTGAATATATTCTTACATAACAGATGCAACTATTTCCCTAGACTGATATGCTAAGCATTCAGTATTTTTATGTCTACCATATGTTTAGGCTGTCTTGTGGGGACTTTGTACAGTCATCTTTGCTGTTTGAGATTGGAAAAAAGAAAGATACTTAACTAGTCTTGACGTATTTCAAGTATCTGTCAAACAGTTTTGTAGCTGGTATATACATAGGTCAGCACATTAGTTTCTTCTTAGCAGAAAGTTTTTAAGCTGCAGGGGATTTACTGCTTTGTAAATGAGCTGTTGCTTCCCAGTGACTCCTATTGCTCTGCCACAATATCCAGCCTCAGCACTGCTCAGAATGGGCTGAAGATTTACAGAACAAAGAAAGATCGGGCATTAAACATTTGAACTTCTCTAAGCTGCAGTGCAGACAGACAGCATCAATCACCATAAAAATGTGAAGTATCTAAAACAATCAAACGTCAGTTTCTCTGACAAACTCCTTATTGCAGTGATTATTCAGCAGCAGGTTCAGACTCTCAGTTTATGCTGGTGCCTACAGTTTTGTATTATCCTGTCAATGCAGTCTAGACTTAGCCATGCACCTACTACACTATTAATTAGACATATCTACATCATTGCCCTGTGCTTTTAATAATGAAGAATGATGTATTAATACTAAATAAAATAATGAATTAGTACCAAGGGTGCGCTCACCCTTGCATGGGTTAATGCTTACCAACCCAGCAAGTTTTGCTCCATCGTCAGTCTTGATGATCTACTGGAGAGTACAGATGATTGGTACTGGCAATCTGAAATTGGTCATCTAGAAATTTCATTTCATTTGGAAAAATTTGCTCTGCATTATATTGCAAAATGATTTTCATAGCATCCCTCTAGATGCTTCTTCTATGGATTTTAGTGTGGAATGAGATCAGGCTTCTGGAGGAGTCCCTTTACTTGTTTTTGCTGCACAGCAATAGAGTCTTGATTTAATAAAGCAGAGTATTCACATCATTAATCTCGAGTCCAATAGTGCAGTTAACAATACAGTACAGTATATAGGATAATCCCAGCAATGTCACTGGGAAAACAGCATTGTCTGCTTAAATGCAACCTTTGATTGACATATTATTTTTGCCTGTCACCTTGCTGCATCTCAGCTGCTGTGCTGGAGCTTTTACTGAGCGCAGTGTTGCAACTCTTACAAGCTTGATATTGAAATCAGTGCAAATTCAGTTTGAAAAGTATTTTCAGTCACTACATTGTTTGAAAACAAATATCATATGCACAGAAAGTCACTTTGCCTGTAACGTAATACATGTTTCCTCCCCACCCCTGGATCATTTAACAAAGATAACAGAGCTTGGATATTTTTTGCTCTGAATATTTAGGAGCTCATAAGTTTTAAGGTAAAGAAAGCACTTCATAGACATTTTTTAAGCCTGACAATGTTTTTGTTTGTTTGTTCTGTAATCTTTTCTTAGGGTGAAAAGGGAATTGTAGGTGAGCCTGGACCCAGAGGACCCTATGGCTTGCCTGTAAGTTGCCTGTAGTTTGTACCCGTTGTGCTTTTCAACACTCCTTGATTAACCTGTGTGCTGTATGACCGCTTTTGACCTAGCGATACAACTGGTTGGAAAAGGAAAAGCTAGATAATAATCCCTGACAATGCAAGGTCACTAGCTGGTGCCGCAAAGGTGGGTTCCTGCTCATGCCTGTGGTTATGCAGAAGTAGAGAAACAGACCCACTGTTTAGCGGCAAGTGAGAGGAAATCTGGAATTCAGGTGCTCCTGTTTGTGCAGCTTGCAGTCTGGGCTGCCAGGGGATGAAAGCTCTGATTCCTGGAATCAGAGTCAATACAGTGTTTGTATTTCCTTGCTGCAAGGCTCCTTCGCTATAGTATTTTGTTTGACACTACAAAGACATCAGTTTTAATGCTGTGTATTGTGCTCAGGACTTTGAGGAAGAAGTTTGTTGTTGATCATTCCTAGGTGGAGATGGTCTGTGTTAAACCCAACAAAGGGTAAAAGGTATTGGCCTGTCCTAAAATAAGAGTGAGAACTTCCTTTGCCTGAATGAGGGTAACCCTACTGAAAGGAGTTGCTGACTTTGCTGATGGTCAGGTGTGCACGTGTGTGTCTCACCAGTACACTGACACAAGGAAAGCTGTGCCACTGCGCTGCTCCAGGCAGAACCAGTCTCTCTGAGAGCTTGCAGCACCTCCTTGCTGTCTCCAGCCTAATCTGTTTGGGCCAGAATTAATTTAGATTGAATACAGGCTTGGGGTTTAATTGGGTGCATTTAATTGGATCAGGAGTCAATGAGAAGAGACAGTTTCAGGCTCTGTGGAATGCTGGATTAGCTTGCAGCACATGCTTACTTGAGGATCATTATTGGAGAGTTAATTTAAAAAAAAAAAAAGGCATTTTCTGTTTCCCCTTGTGATCTATTTTTAGCCCACTCCTGGAACCTGCCTACAACCCACAGCAGCATTTTACAGTCAAGTTATCAGTTTCTGGAAATGTTAAACACTGACCGCTGTGTCCATCCCTAATGGCAGTGCTGCGTGTGTGCTCTGAGCCATGCTGCTGCTGCAGGGAGCGAGTGCAGTGCTGGGCATGGAGTTGGCCTTGGGTAGCCAAGCTTAGGGACACTAACAGAGCTTATGTGGTTCTTTGGCAGGGCAAAGATGGCGAGCCTGGCCTTGATGTAAGTAATATGAATGAACAATGCCTCACAATGGTAGGTAAGCGTCTTGCAAGAAATAGCTTACTGATAAACACGTTTGTTTCCATTTAGTGTGCATGCAGTACCTACAAAGAGTGCACTAAATACTGCATTTGCTGTTTCCCTATGATAAAGGGAACCAAAGCTGTGCAATGTATAGCCCTTGCCTGCAGATCTTGCCAGAAGTAATGCTTAGGAATAAGAGTAGTTGCTCCTTTGGAAGTCAAAATACTGCCACAGTCAAACCTGTGGCTCACTTGGAGCAGAGCAAGGAGTTGCTAACATTTGATCAAGTAAATTTATCACTAAATAAGGACAATTATTCCATAACTTCTAAGTGATGCATTTAAAATTATAGACCCTTTTTTTTGGCATGCTAAAAAAGACTCACTGAAAGCTTTTGCCTCTCGTCCATGGAAATCCCTAACTTGGAGGAGTATTCTCCGTAAACTCACACATAGGTGACAAAGCATGAACCGTTTTGAGTGATCTAATTCCTTTTCCTTACTGGCAAAAAGATGCTGCCAAACACCACAGACTTATTTCATGTGCTCTCGTGTGCATGCATGTCAGTGCACAAAGCACGTGTACATACAAAGCATGTAGCGAGGTCACTTTTTTTACACATTTTCCAAGAGTATTTAAAAGCTTAACCTGCATGCAAATAGAAGTCGACCTACCTTTGTCCCTTCTTTTTATAGGGTTTCCCTGGTCCTCGAGGAGAAAAGGGTGAAATAGGAGAAAAGGGAGAAAAGGTGACCGCAGTGTTATTAACTGTTACTTGGTTCCTTGGCCCAGTCAGCTCTGCTGTATTTATTCCATAAATCATCCCATTAAACCTGATCTTTGTTTTCCCTGTGTGCCAAAAGGCAGCTCACAGATGCGCACTTAACAAAATCCCGTGTTAGAAAGATCATGAAAATTTATGCATAGAACGAGTGCTACCAACGAGTGCCAAAGCACAACTTGTTCTTAGGCTCACTTTCTCCATTCATCCTACACTTGTTGAAATTCCTTGTCAACCTGAAACTTTTAATGCAGGCATCACTGAAATGAGTAATTTTGGTAGTAATTTCATACAGGAGACTCAGAGCCTCAGCAGTATTTCAGTGTAACTGCTGACCCCAGTGCACTGTGTCTGCACACACTGCCTGTCTCATACCGAGTGGCAAAGGACAGGAACTGTGCTAATCTTTACTATTGGCAGTGGCTTATTTACAGTTAAGAGAAGTACTCAGTGATGCTTGTGGACTGAAATTAAATCTTACACTACATTTCTGGTAAACCAAACAGACAGTGTGGGTAACAGAAGAGGCCTGACGTCATTTTCACTGTCCAGACACAGTGGCATGGAAATTTGTTCAGTAAAATGCAATTTAGGACCAAATGTGTGTAGATAAAGACTCTCTTCAAACAAGTTGAGATTAGCTAATTTCTAGTTAGGTAACTTCAAATTGAATTGTAAAAATTAATATCATGACTAAAACACTGTTGAGAGTGATGCTTGTTTTTCATTGATATGTCTTGATAGGCAAGTAGCTCATTACTTCAGTTTTGAGAATAAATCCTAGGCCAATGTTGTTTATTTTAGCCTGTCAACAGCTCAACAGTAAAACTACGTCAGTGTTTGCATTATAATGTCTGCTTAACTTGGCTGTAAAAAAAAAAAAAAAAAAAAAAAAAAAATCTAGTTCCCATTACTTCTATAAAATTACAGTCCAGGAGCACTTAGCACAAAAATATTTGTACAATTGGTTTTATATTTTCAAGTTTTATGAATAGAAGTCTATTATTTATTAAAAATCATTTCTTATGTACTATATTCTGCTTCAGTAAAGAGGTTTTAGAAAACTACTAAAAAGAGAATAGTGATTCAAATTCCACATTCAACTTTCCTACTGCCAAAAAGGAAAAAGCTTTAAGAAAAGATGTTATGTGCGTAGGGCAGGAAGGGAGCCCTGATCCCAAAAGTGCAGTTGTCTCTTGATATAAGGGTTGTCAGAAGAGTACTGAGGTATCACCAGGATGGCTGGGAAGGCATCATCCTATTCCCTGTACCCCCTGTGCTGCCACAGCCCTGCTTGTGGGGCTGCAAAGATGATGAGGGGCCTGGAGCACCTCCCTTATGAGAAAAGGCTGAGACTTGGGACTGTTCAGCCTGGAGAAGACTGAAAGGGGATCTTATCATTGCTTATTAATATCTAAAGATGTCAAGCGGATGGGGCAGGGCACTTTTCAGTGGTGCCCAGCAACAGGCACAAACTGTAAAGTAAGAAGTTCCATATGAACACAAAGAAGAACTTCCTTACGGTGAGAGTGACAGAGCACAGGACCAGGCTGCCCAGACGTGTTCTGGAGTCTCCTTTTCTGGAGATATTCAAGGCCCATCTAGACACTTTCCTGTGTGACCTGCTGTAGGAAACCTGCTTTAACAGGGGGTTGGACTCTATGATCTCCAGAGGTCTCTTCCAACCCCAAAAATTCTGTGACTGGAACTGTGCCAGCCTGCCAGCCATAGCTCTTTTACAGAAGTGCCACAAACTGGTGTTTCTATAGGCAATGAGGAAGGACAGGAAAGAAACCATTTTTTTTTCTTATTCATTTGCATGACTTTTCATGCTCCGTGTTTCTGATGGAGCTCTATAGGTCTTGGTAAGGATGTTAAGTACTTGAGGAGAGCTCAGTCCATGGGAAAACTGGTCAAGTCCTCAGGAACTCAGACTACTCTCTACATGTATGAGTGCTGTGTTGGTTCATATAGGATCACAGGTTTGCCATGCTAAGCTTGAAGTATAACTAGTCACCTGCTGATTTATAACACAGCAAGTTAATGAAATAGAGGTCCTAAAGACATAAAGGAGTCAGAAATCAAACTGTACTGTCTGTTCTTATAATCATTTTTTAAGTATGTCCATGCTCTGTGCCTACATCTACTCACAGTAAACATGTCTGTGTTGCACTGAGCACAAACGAAGTGAGATTTGACCCTAAAGCTGTTAAGATTCTGTGCTATAATGCCACACTTCTAGGTTTAACATGAAAACCCAGCCAACTTGTGCTTTTTATATGTCACAGCCTTACAATTTGGTACAGAAGGGTAATGTTTGGATTGCTTTTTTCTGAGTATCATCCTGAAACTTTTTGGCACACAGAAAAGATAAACAAGGAACTTTGCCTATCATGTCACAAGTGCAATATGTTTTGTTCACGGAAAAGATATTTTTTCATTTGAATGTGTCAAGTATGCTACAATGCTGAATGAATAATGTGCTTTCCTCTCTATTTAAACATGTTACAGCTAATTATTTTTTATTTGTGTAAAAAAAAAAAAAAAATGCTTTTTCTGTCTGTGAATGAATTAAGACTTTCCATGCTGGTGCGGTACTAGTTAGATGTCTGTTTACTGTGCTTCACCAAAACCCACCTGTCTTTCCAAAGGGGCATTCCTTCCTTCTCCTTCTACCTTCATCCCCCATAATTCCCCTGTCTTTTTTACCCTTTTCCTCACAAATTAAATCCTTCCAACAGCCACAACCTCGCTTGCTGGTTCTCCAATGTCATACTAATTTTCCTATGACTATTTTTCCCATTTCTATGTGATATTCCTGATTCACTCATCCTTCCTATCCCATTTTTTATAATTGTAGCCCAATTTGTTTCTTTTTTTCTTTTTTAACTGAACCTTTTTTGATTTTTGTGAATTTGAGAGCAAGCCTGAAACTCATTTACCATTGTGATAAACTGGTGTGAAATCAATTAGGAAATGAACTCTCCAAACATCTTATACTGCTTGAAGGTGAGGTCATTTTTGCAGGTAGCTTTATTGAAGGGATCAACTCTTTCCATGAGTAATTAAAGCACTGGAAGTTTTACATTTAAAAAGAAAATTCAGTTCAAAATCAAAGGACTTATACAGTAAAATGAGTAGATGAAATGCTCTCTGCTGTTGAAAGAACATTTAAATAGAAGTTAAATAAAGGAACTCTAATGATCCCTTTTAACTAGTTTTTGGTCTCAAGACATTATGAACTCTTTGAAAGTGCCACAGAACCTCTCCTTCAAGCAGTTTGGGTGCTTTGATTCCTCTAACAGGGTTTGAAATAAAGGATCCTATTTTATTTAGAGTGACAGGAGCGCACCCTTGGTGATGGCAGCGGGTTTCTGTGGATGTAACCAAGAATAGGATTTGTCCCAAACTCTTACCAGAGTGCAGGAGGTCAATTCAGCAAAGGATGCACCAGGTCAAGTTTACCCTTGATGTGACATCATAGCCCTTGACAGAATTCTGCCAGAGACTGACCATACCGTCCCTTCTGAAGTTTCAGAGAAACTATGCCAGTGTCCTCCACTCTTGCAAAGCTACTTTTGACCCATGACAAATCTTCTGAAGAAGCTGATGAATCTATGTGCACTTCAGAACTGTCATTTAGAGCAAATAGGAAACCTCTCATTTTGGACTATGGAGTGGGGGGATTTGCAGATTCGCCTCTATCTGAAGAGATCAGTGATTTCAAGCCCTGTTCTAGGATTCAAAACATTCATGATACTGACAGGAAGTGTCAACGATGCAAACTAATACCAACTGATTGCAGTTCTTGCTTGTGATCATATAATTTATTTTTCCACATAATGCACCAACCAAACCAGAACACAGTGGTAAGTGTCCTTTCAGCTCTCCATTGGCTTAAAAAGAAAAACTCAGACTTTTCAACCAATCTTTCTTTATTTTTTTTCCAAAAGAATGAAACATGTTTTATCCAAACCATTGTATCCACAGGGGGAAAAGGGAAAGAAAGGCAAAAAGGGGCCTAAAGGGGAGAAAGGAGAACAGGGTGCTCCTGGATTAGATGCACCTTGCCCATTGGTACGTCTCGCTTGTGTATTGGACAACTGATCATCCTGCTATAGATTGATGGAATAAGAAATGAGGGGAGAGGAACAAGCACCACCTAGTGTGTCACCTGTTGCACTTGTTAATGCAGCATTATCTCAAGATTCACAAATTAGGGAACAGAGTTGGTTTTTCAACCTCTGAATTTGGTTTAAAGCATCAGAGTTAAGGCCTTCAAGCAAGATTTGGTTGGTTTTTTTCATTATTTTCTGCTGAATGTTGGAAAAGAATGAAATTCAGTGTGGGTCAGAGTCCCTGACTCCACAGGTTAAAACTACACCACTGCTGTGAGCTTGCTCCTCTTGCCTCTCTGTTGTTATTTGTTTGCTCCAGCTAAGTCAATACCGAAGGCATTTCCTTGACAGTAATGTTGCAAGTTAATCTTTACAAACAGGGATTCCGTGGAATTAAGGGGGAAAAAGGGGAGCCAGGCCAGCCTGGCCTGGATGGGCTGGATGCCCCTTGCCAATTGGTACAGTATTTCTCTTTCCTACCAACCCTGCATGCGGTTCCTTTGTTTGTAGTCAGCCGTTCTCAATGTAAAGTAATGTATTTCTGAGCCGACTTTACATTACTCACGTAACACATGCATGTGCATGAATAAACCAGCTGCTTTGGTGATCGTATCCATAAAGAAAGAGCACACTATCCTCCTGATGCCTCAGACCTAACTCTCAGCAGTTTGCTCCCACATCACATGGCAGTTTATAAGTTTGCATCCTTCCTACATTTTCCCTGAGAATTGTTTGTTATTTTCCTCCCAAAATGCCTACTGCCTTACTGATCCTGAACCCAAGTCTTTGTAGAACCCCAGCACAATCACCACTTCTAATCAAGCCTGATGACTTCCATCTGCACTGGCTCAGTTTTAAACCCTAGCCTACCCGAGAGCTACTCCGCACCCTGGACTTCCTTTCAAATCCATGTCGTTGAGGGTGCATGTTTTCAGGATTTGACCAAATAGTTGAGTTTTATATAAAGAATCAGAAAAAATATTATTTCTGAAAACCAAGTCATAGGTTTCCAGTAAGCAAAGCTGGAGCCTGACCTCTCAGACCTTACACAAGCAATAACTTTGGTGTCTGGTCTGTTCATCAAATAGTATTTAAATAGATTTGGAAAGGAAAAGCTTACCTGAAGTTTGTAAGAAGATAACAGTCTGCTGCCCAAACCCTCACTGTCTTTGTTATTTAATGTCTCCAATTTAATGGTCTTACCCTTGGAACTTACCTTCCTGCAGTACACACAACACTTCCCACTCTATGTTAGCATGAATTCAAGTTCCCACCTATACTAAAATTCTACTCGTTGACCCTCTCCCTTGTACCAATCTGGCAACACTGATTTAATGGCAAAGTAAGTTTAAATTATTTTCCATTTAAAAACTAAACAAACAGACAAGCAGTCCTACATACACATTTTCTAAGGAAGCAAGGAAGAATTTTTTTTTAATTGTTCATGGTGAAATCTGATCTGCATGTTCTGATACTGTTTGTTGGTTAAGCACGGTTCTCTAAGATGAATGTTAAATCAAGTAAATTTTCTTTCAACTATACCTCTTCTAATTTAAGGTCAATGAATTTTAATCTTAAATACATAGTCTCTAAGATTAGTCCATGCTCCATTTTGTTTGCTTCCACTTAATGGTAACCATATCTCATATATTTTGTTGGGGATAATCAAGCATGCCTTTGTAATTTAAAATTTTTTCTGTCTCTTTATTATCATTTATATCTGGAGGCTTACTAACAGTTGGTGATGAATGAAAATATACTTCATTTATGAGTCCTTACCATAATAAGCTGCTAAGCAGGCAGCATGATTTCTTGCTTTAGGCAGCAAGCCATTTCCATCAGATTACATGGACGCACATTCAAAAATTCTCATTAACCACTATATTTGTGTGCAGATCCACGTAAGAAGCATTTTAATTCTTTATTCTAAAAAATGTCAAGACCTGAACTTTTTCCTACTCGTGTATCGTCTATTAATGTGATATGTGCTCCTAGTTCTGTGTGTATAACTCTTCGATGGGTAAGCTGTATGTGAGCTGGATTTAGTTCTATGAAAACCTGCGTTATCAAGGTCAAAAAATTGATCTGATCTTGATGGGTGCGTAGAAATGTGTGAAAGTAGGGTAGTGACAGAAAAGAAATGGCACTCACTAGCCCCAACACTAGTGTTCTCCTCTGCTGTGTCATTCAGGACTGTTCAGACTTTAAGATTTTGCTGCTGCATTCAAAAGCTAAGACTGAAAGTGAACAGAACAGATCATTGCCGAATTTGAGTCTTGCTATCTTATCACTGAAATAACTTTGTACTAGGGGCCCAGAAAAAGCAATACCCTCCAGATAAAAGTGATAATGGTTTTTGCTCATTGATCTCCTACATCCAGCTGCAGATTGTTGCTAATGACAGATTATATTTAAAATAATAAGTTGCTCTGACAGCAATGGAAAAGTGATTGAAGTGTTCTTGCAATTAGATAAACGGTAAAAAATGATGTAGAAAAAAGCATCTTTATGGTAGAGAGGCATGTATGTATATACAGTGTAAGCCGCCCCTCCTGTGGCTTTTTCCTCACCTTGAGAACAAGAGAGATGAAGTTAGGAAGTAGTAGCTACCTGTTTGATAAAAAGACAAAGCTGCTCCAGCTGTTCTAACAGATATAGACAGAATAACTGTGCTATCAAACCTAACTGCACTCTTTTTATTTTTCTCCTCCCATGGAAACAGGGTCCTGATGGATTACCAATGCCTGGCTGTTGGCAAAAGGTAGGATGGGTAGAACTGTTCTCCCCAGGGCAGCGTGTCCTTGGCACACAGAAAACCCTGTCACAGACATACTGAGCAATACTTCAGAGCCTCTTAGACATCTCGACATATGCAGCAACACAAAATAAGACCTCTCCATGGCCGTAGCTGGTGCAATGAGGTTATAATGTATATAGAAGTAGTATCTCGTTGAGGCTGTATTTTAGAAACAGCTGCTATTAGATTTCTGGAAAGCCTAAAACGTTTCCGAATGAAGAGTCACACATCCTTTAGTTTCAGCACATGGCTGCTGCTTCCAATTCTTTATAAAAGCTCATGCATAGGGTATTTTTATCAAACATTTACTTTGCTCTATTACAATACTATTTTTCAGGGAAATCTTAGAAGAACAGTGCATCCTACCCTTCTCTGCCTTACCTTTCCATTGAATATATTCTCCTGTTTGTTATGTTTTATACTAACGATAGTTGTGTAATTAGTAATATTACTTTTATACTAACGTTAGTGGCAGCATTTTTTTAGTGCAGCTTTAACTTAGACGGTGCTAGTTTTAAAAACAGAGTATTCTGAGTAAAGATGTAGGTGGAGCAATACATGAGAAAAAAATAAAAACAAAGCCAAAGTGAAATCCTGGCTGCATTTATAGCTGAAGAGTCTCTGGTGCTACTCTTAAAATTCTGCCATATCTATGTATTTGAAATAGAAATCAGAAATACTGGTTTACTAACCTGATCAATTTGTGTCTCTTTTTGTCTCTGCAGTGATGAATCTAACCTTACGAGCATGAAGTTGTGTATATAGTGCTCCACTTTTTGTATTTATAGTTGAAAATGGGAAATTTGATTTTACAAGTCTGAGAGATGTTTACATGTAGCTGCTTCTACTTGTTTGCAATAGTCCATGTGTACATCTTTTTTCACTTACATCTGCAGTTAGATGATATATAACTGCAGGACAAACCTGCAAGATTCTCTCTCTAGAGATATCTATACAGTGATCAATAATATAAATCTGATTACTTCTGTAAATTCTTCTATTTTGGCTTGTGGACCTGCATGGACAATGAGTGCCATGAACTAGTTTACAAGAAATTGTGACCAAATAAGAGCTAAATGCTATGAAACGTACTGTACCAGCTGCCATTGGAGTTTACTGACTTGGCTTCCATGTCCATCTTAAATGCTTCACTGATTCATGCCACTACATTTGCTTCTACAGACTAAAAGCATGAGTTTGTGTGCCAAACCTGCTTGTTGTGTGATCACGTCACATGCTAAATGGCTGCTCACAGTGACCTTTGATTCCAGCTTCTGAATTGTTTCCTTTTGTCATCTCAAGGGAGTCACACCATGGCTTATTGCTAAAAAGAGATAAAGCAGAGGAGGATAGAAAGAGGCCTTGAATTTTTGGGGAACACAGTTCCAGCTGCAGGTGGATGGCCTCCATTCTTGTGGGTCCTGCCTGTCAATCAGCATCGGTTTGCCTTGCACTGCTCACAGTCATGAAGACATTCGCGATAGGTCCTGTCGAGTGCTTAATCAAGGAGGAGGGAAGTTTGAAGAAGAAACCAGGCTTCTCTGTGGGTTGTTTGGAAAGGTTACAGAGATGCTGCAGGGATCGCCTGAGACCAGAAGCTTCTCAGCCTTACTCAAGGATTGGCACAGTCTGTGCTGTGTTTGTTGTGTTTGGGGACTGCTGAAGGAAGAAGCATCCTTGAGACAGGGACGAATCGGAATATCCTCCCTGGGAGGGTAACAGAACTGACCAGATCTGTGCGTACCATGGTGTGGTTTTCAAGTGATGCAATTTAAATGACATAAAACTAGCTGAACTTCTCTGCAGAATTTTGGAAGCTATCGTTAGTTTTCCTGTAACAGTTGCCATGAAGGATACATTTCAATAATCTATTCAACACTTGTGGTGTTGGCATTGAAGGAAATACTTCAAGTCACACATTCATCTTGTTTCAGTATTAACAATTTTTTTTCTTTACAATCTTTAAAGCCTTTAAATGTAAGAAAGAAAAGAGTTTATTTTTGTTTCACAGGCTGACTTACTCACCTTGTTCTTTTTCTGCTGTTGTGATGACCTTAGTGGACATTGTCACCCATAAAACATTGGTGAGAAATAAGTCTGTGATGACTGCTGCACGTGTCATCATACCGCACTGCTCCAACTGTGGTTATTTCTCCCCTTCTGTTCAGGTGATGAAGCTTCTAGAGGTACATTGGAAAAGTTTTCCTTCTCTGTTGTTTTTTTTTTTTTTTTAATTACTAGAAATACTTACTTCATGCACATTTTATAGTTTTTGCCTCAAGGTTTTTCTTTTCCAGTTTTGAGTCTTCATATGGTGCACTGTAGTTGGAGAGACTAGTCTGAGAGATGGTGCCATATTTGACAGATGGAAATTCTTTTTTATATCACTTCAGTTTCTAGTAGATAGTAGGATGATCACAAACTTTTTTAGTTACTTTTCTGAGCGTTCTTTCATATGTAGACCAAAACTAAAATCAAGGAAGGCAGGCTGTCTCCATCCATGTGTGGGCATCTTGCCCTCTTGGAATACACATTTTTTCTTGCTCAGTCATTTCGAAGTTGTGAAGATGGGGACCTGCTGTAGTTGCACTTTTCATATGGCTTTTCAATATCAAATCGATATATAGCCACTCTAATGCTGTCTTTCACTCTGCTAAAAATTTATTGGCATCTTGGTGTATCAGAGACAGGAACAGATTTTCTTGGGGTAGAAATCTTTCACAGATTTTTTTTTTTTTAAAGAAAGATTATTTTAGTGGTCTCTATGTAATAGTACCTTACTAACAATAGCAAAAGTCCAACATTATTTGGGTGTATATATATACATAATATAATATATATATATTTACGGCTCAATCCCATCTTTCCAACAGTAAGATATAAACAAATGTTCACATATGTGAGGAGAAATACTTTTATTTGCTTAAATTTTCAGAAATGCAAGTATGAATCTATTTGAATAATTACATTTACAATTATAAAAGCCTTCACATGTCATAGATTCATGTTAACAGAGTGCTACAGCACTAATGTGAGCAAGGGACTTCCCACAGAGGGGACAAGAGGAGCATCATGTATAAATCATGATTGATTTAGTCGCCAGGTTGCTTCTGCTTGCTTAAGAAACGCTGTCTCAAAAAAGCAGTGCTGAGGAGCAAGCTGCTCTCCTGACAAGAAGCAGCTCCTTATGCCTATGCCTTGACTTGGCATGGTTTGGGCTACCTATATTACAGATGTGAAGACAAGCAGTTGCATGTTTTTATAAAATATCAAATACTGGCAATCATACATTAAGATCAGATTTATTTATATTTGAAAGGTCCCTCTGAGTATTCAAATGGAAAATAAAGTGGAATGTTTATTATTTGGCTAGACATCATTTGGCAATGCCATATTGAGAGTGTCTACAAACACAACGTACTTATTTTAAGAAATAGCAACAGAAAGAGCTATGCATTTGCATGCTGTCATTAGCACTTTGATATTTTTTAAATTTGTATATCTATATTTTTAAACTGTCCTTATAGCATCCATTTCTATATGCCTCAATAAAGCCAGCAGAACTTTGGTTCACAGTTTCTTCATTCAGGAAAGAAGTTTTATAGACTCTACTGTTAAATATTAGTTAAAACTCATTTCTCCTCAAACTCCTTGACAGTGAGACCCCACTGATGAAACATTTAAGCACCTTTACTCACTTTCTTTTCTGTCTTGCAAAACGATTTCTTTCTTTAACTCCTGCCACATAGGAATAAGGAATACTGTTGTGGTTTTTCTGGTTGTTATTTTGTTGTTGTGGGTTTTTTTTTCTTTCAAATAATCTAATTTAACTTTTTAAAGCCTACTGTTCATTTTCATGGAAAGTTCATTCCATATAAAAGACCACGGTGATAATTTCACAGGTTAAACTACATAGATTTGATGCTAAGATTTGCATAAAATATTTGCATCTTGAACGATTTACTGGAAATGAAACCTGACAGTATCTAGAAAAGTTGTGTTCAGTACAAAAAAAAAAAAAAAAAAAAAAAAAAAAAGGGAGCTGAGTTTAATATTTCATCGAGAGAAGCACCCTGTGAAGACTTGCAACATGTTTATTTTCTAAAAAGCAATTGCTTTTGGTGCTAGTATATCTCTTTTCTTTTCAGGGCAAAGCCGCAGCTTGAACCACCTTGTGTGTTGTATCTTTTAGTAGCATTCCTCCAAATAGATAATTATTTGCTTTGCTTGTTTGGGACAGGAGCGGTAGTTCCTCTACCAGTCTTTTCAGTTGTAGAAATGTGTAGTGGTGTTAGTCTACACCATTTCTATACCCCTGATCTTTTCAGGAATGATTAGTTCTTTTTCCTTTGAGAGTTTTCAGTATTTGTTTCATATGAAGCTTTGTAAGCATCTGTTACTCAAGTGTAGCATAACCACGTTGTGCAGAAGTCCTGCTACAGAAGCAGTAAGTCTTTTAAGCACTGTATGAAATATGTCTGACATTGGTCCTTGTCTTCATATTCATAGGTTAGTATGGGGAACCTTTTTCAGGATGTTTTGGACACTTATTTTTTTTCCTCTGAGATAAAGCATGAAATTTTAACTCATGGAACAAATATACAATGTATTTTTGATCTATATTTTTATTTATTGCTTATTTTGATGTCATGTTCTGGTATTGTATCAAGGCAGAATGATGCTCTTCATCCAGCTGTTTAGACACTCTTTTTGTCTACTGTTAAAGTATTACAAACGAGTTGCAGAATAATCAAATCAGTATACCTGCACACATGTAAAATATTCCATTTAAAAAGGGGTTGGTCATGTGCAGTGTGGCAAGATAACTTCGGATCCATTAAGAGTTAGTTGTAGAAGCATGCATGTGGGCATTTGTTACTCAATCATGCCAATGGAAAAGACAATGCAACGCCAGGGGAAACAAGTGGTCCATATGGGAAGGTTATGTAAGGCTGGGGGCTGTGTCAGGACGCTGGATCCAGCCAGCATTTAGAGTTGCACTGACTGTTGCACAGCTGGAATTTTACACCTGGGCTCAGCCATGCAAGGTTATTCACTTGGCTGTGCCTCGCTTTCCCTAGCACCAGAGCAAGGAGAGCGATGCATCCTTCCCTTGCAAACACCGTATTGTGTAGTAACAAGGGGAATATTAGCAACTTCAGGTGGTTTTTAAACACTGCTGGCTGCCTAAATCAGGCAAAACACTTTGCTCACTACTGTCAGTAAAAACTGTGCATCCACTCTCGAATGTGATCAAGATGCTAAAAGACACACAGTAGTTGACTTCCAAGTTTCCTATTCTCTGCTACTTAACCACCTTAAATTTCATTTGCAAATCTCTATTTTACCTAAAGAGAGACCTAAATTTTCACACTGAAGAGTGATACAAATCTCTAGTATCTATAACAACAGTGGTCAAAAGAAAGTCTGATTTTTAGTCATAGCAAAATAATATTCCATTTCAGTGAGCAGAATCATGACTAACACCTGACTTGTTCTTTTTTTCCCTTTCTGCAACTTACTATTATGAATCTGAATGTTGCTGTAATGTATAAA
Source organism: Pavo muticus (assembly GCA_016647715.1). Lineage (NCBI taxonomy): Eukaryota > Metazoa > Chordata > Aves > Galliformes > Phasianidae > Pavo > Pavo muticus. The sequence continues at coordinate 202,143 of JACDJE010000264.1, read as the reverse complement.
TGAAGATTTTCTTGCATCCTCTGTAACTGAAGTATTTTACATGGTGGTTGGAGTCATTAAATGATGTTGGAAACAAGTGCCTGCCACCATCATTTCTAATAGAATTTGAGAAAGGTACTCCACGAAACCAGTGGAGTTTGTATTTAAAAAAAAAAAAAAAAAAAAAGGAGTGTTGTTTTACTTTTGTTCTATTTTTAAGATGCATCCAATTATCAGTGCTGCTTGGAAATGGAATTTTCTTTGGAAAACAGGGGGCCTTAACTTAACCTGGGACCGTTAGTGTTTTACTTGTTTCTATTTAAATCGGAAATTGTATAAATTTCCCAGATACCATTGGTACTTGCACACTTCTCAGAAGTATTATGAAGAGCTGGGCTGGTGGAAGGATGTTTTACATATTGTTAACATATATGTGGATATTCTTATATTATTGTACATGTTTGGGAAAATATCACACAACTTTAAAGATGTTACAAAGATGTATGTATCTGACTTTTTCCTTTGGAAAATATTATATATTTTTATTTGTATTTTTTACTTTTTTAAGTTCATCTATATGTGCAGTTATTTTTGTATTGCAAGTGGTCTCATAAATGCAGTAGAGGAGATAACATACGAAGAAAAGTAATTTGGCAAGGATTACACTGCTTTGGGGGGGGGGAGGGTACATAGGTCAGTACCACGTTATCAATCCTATAAATATTTGGAGTGTCTTAGCCCTGTAAATACGTCACAAGACCTCTTTTGATTAGTTGCGTAAAGAATTGCAAGGTTTTAATCACCCATTTTAATTTGTTATTAATTACCACTTTACTGTGGCCTCTGGCCCTGACTTAATTGAACCTGGTCAAACAGCATGCTTTTGTTTTTATTATTAAAATTTCTCCTTATTGTTTTTCAGTTGTATGCTGTTTTGTTTTCCTTAGTTTTGTACTTTGGATTTTGTTTCTTGCTTGTGAGAAGTTGATCTTCAGAATTATTTTTACACTATTTATGATTTATTTTCATAATGTAAAAAGTGTGTAATTATTAAAATATCAATCCAATTATTGGTGCTGATTTGCATAGTTATAAAGTTCTTTGTGTTGCTGCAAAAAATACGCTCTGGTTTGTCCACAATGGAAAAAGTTTGTGCTGCATTGTGCTAATTTGCAGTTTGAAATCTAGTGTGGGTTGTGTAAGTCAATATTCACATTAGCACAAAAATCAGGGCCTTGGCAACATGTTGCATTTTTCTACAGTGCACAATAAAAAGACCACTCACCTTGCTCTCCCATTCTTAATGTACATGTGGCACTGAGGGACACGGTTAGCGGGCACAGCAAAGATGGGTGAATGGTTGGAATGGATGATCTTAGAGCTTTTTTCCAGTTTTAATAGTTCTATGAATATGTGTATTCCCTTCAGATTGTATCTGTTTGGTCTCCTTTTCCAAACCGACAGCAAAGATTACATATGTCCACAAAAGTTAAATGAGGAAAAGCAAGAGCCTTTTTTTGCAAACCATAGAGCATCTCCTCACTCTGGAAAAGCTGCAGAGATTAAGAGTCTAAACTGCTGCTTAAGCATCGTAGGGTCCAAAGAAATAAAGCTGAAAATCACCAGTGGATCCTTTCTGTAATATTTAAGATGAGAAATAAACCTGAACTGCTGAGAAATAGATACGCGAAGGGACTGTGTCACAAGCAATGGTATCCATTAGGGAATATGAAGGTCTGGTCCGTTTTACTATGAATCTGCTTTGCTCAAAAAAGTTGAGGCATAAACATTATTACTAAATGGTGTATTTTCAAAAGCATCCTGTTCTCAGAGGACATATTTTTGCAGGAGTCTCTGAGCAAGGGACATTTTTGGGCAGCAGCTGTAACCTCTTCAAAGCATTATTTAAATATTTGGGTCTTCTAAATCCCCAAATATTTCAGACAAACAAAACACTCCTCATTTTTTTTCCTTTCCTTCACCTCAAAAATGTATTCATTCTAGCCTGTAAGAGAGAATGAGCACCATGGGGTTTTGACATCTCCTCTTAACTCTTGGTAATCTCTCTAAATGTATGTTAATCTTATCTAGCTCTTAGGGGTACTAAAAATAGCTCTGCTCCGTTTCCCAGAGGAGGTGCTCAGTGCTAAGCTTAACTTACCAGGCATCCCCAGCAAGTCTGAGAGCAGATGTTCTCTGGGGGCTGCACGTAGTCCTTGCTTTTCCTGCGGTCACTCTTGGCTTTTTCTCTACCGGCTTCTCTTGTCGTTTTGATTTTTTGTTGTTTTTCTGTAGAGGAGGGAGGGTGGTTCTTGATTCTGCTGCAGCTGTACTGTCAAGAAACAAACAAAAAGCAAGTTGGAGCTGGATGTTGTGCCCTCAAACTGCAGCACAGCTCTGGGCCTGCCCTGTCGTGGCACTGCGTGGATGTGTTGGGTGGGTTTTTTTCAGATACTTACTCTTTAAGAACTTATCCCATAATAGACCTACTTTCAGCAGTGCACGTTTAGCCTAGCATCACTTTGTTAGCACAAGGTCAACCGTTCTGGACATTTCCAGTCTTTATTTCCTCTCTCAGTTCCATAGCTGCTCTGTTGTTAACCTAGCTCTGTCTGCAGCACGTGATTTATTTCCAGTGTGGTAGCAAACCACAAGCTCTGACTGCTGCTAAAGCTACCTCTCAGTAGATTTCCCATTCAGGGATGCCACTGCCTCCCTGTTACTTTTCAGCATCAGACTCCCTCTAAAGTCAAAGCTCAGTTAACTTGTCTACTATAGACTTTTCATCCTACTGCACTGATGAGATGTTGACTCGACTTTTCTCTGGCGTTTGTTCCTTTCCAGATTCCTCCTTCATAATTCTGTGACATTCTGAAGCACCACATGGCTGCACAGGAAATCCCTGCCACTTCTCCCTCTCATTTTTAATTGAACTTTTAGTTAAATTAATATGTAAAGGCTGTTACTCACATCCAACTCTGCTTTGTAGACCTACTAAACCTGCTGATCCTTACCCATTTATATAAAGGAGTCCATGGCAATCAGAAAAGGAAAACAGAAGTGGCCTTATATGTCCCTACCTCACCCAACTTCACCTGGTGATTCAATTCTAATAACCACACAAAAATAAATGTTAACATAATAAAAGGACAACACAAGGAGCTGACAAAACCTTCATGTTCCAGCAAGTACTAACAACCACACCCAAATAAATGTGAAAAACAAAACAAGGGAATGCCAAAGCATTCAAGTCATGTTCCCACAAACGCAGTCTTTCCGTCTTCCCAGGGTTACGAACTCATCTGCTTTTCCATTGATGTCTGCTGGTTCCCAGTCTAAGTGCTCATAGGACATTTTCTCCCTTTTCCTGTCTGCAGGAGAAAAATGTGCTGCTTTTAAATGCTTGCTCAGAAGTCAGAGCTTAGATGTTTGACATGCATATATGTGTGTGTATGCTTGTATGTATATCAATATACATGGACTGTATTTTTCAGGAAAATACCATACACAAACCTGCAACAGGAGAGCATGTTCTGCTGGTGTAGCTGTGTTCAGTGTGCTGTAATTTGTGTCTGAAGTCAAAAGTGGTCATAGGTCCTGTCACATCAATTAAGATGCAGGTCTGTGATGTGCATATGCCAAGACATAATGTTCGGTACTAATAAATACTCTTATCATTTTTGTATGTACGGATTACAGTGTGGCTGAGTATACCAAGCAGTCATGAGCTCTTGCTGACATCACCTTTTTTCTGGCTGCTCCCTCCTGGAACAACAACTACGTGGCAATTTTTCATGTGCTTGTAGGAGCTTTCCTGTCTGTGGCACAGTCAGAGTGTTGCAACGTAAACGATTCTGCCTGAGGTAACATACATAAAGACAAATATGGCATATCAACAAAAGCAAACAAAAGTATCAACTCTTCTTATGATATTCATGAAGTTGTGTGTATATATTTGCCCTTTACAAATGCAGAACTGCAAACACTACTGGCACGTTCAGCGCTGAAATGATTTCTCTACAAACGTCGTTCAGGAAGCAGTATGCGTACAAATGGCTCTGGAAGGTAATGCTGGCTGTTCCTGCAAAGAGGCAACAGGCACCATGTGCCTGCCCTTTACCTTTCTGAGCAGAAACATATCATCAGTGTGGGTCATTTTCCACTGCCCAGCTATAATGGATTTGCCTCTCAGGATGGAACAGCAGCATGTGGTTTTTCAGAGGTTCACCAACTCTGAAGCAGAGGGAGAGGAAGGCATTTTACAGAACACTTTGACTTGCTTGTGGTAGCATTTTCTTCTTTTCATCCTCTATATGAGGAGACAGGAACAGGTGAATTAAAATTTTCAGAAAGTGAGCAGAATGAGATGGAGAAAACAGTACATCATCTACTTTTAGTTAAAAAATATGTAGTAATAATGCTCTATATCATGGAGAAATAGCTGTTACTCCACAGCATCATGGCAGCAGGGGAAAGGGGCTGGAAAGGACCAAAAAAGCTGAGCAGTGTGGTGCTGGGCAGCCCTTTGTCTCAGACAGGGTCTTTCTGCTAACTGTGGGAAAAATCCCTTCTCTGCTCTACACGAGACGTGGCAGCCTGACTCCTGATAGTATCAGAAGAGCATGCAAAAGCCATCAGTCAAGAGGAAAGGGCATTTCTGGTGATGCATGTCCTTCTGTGGCTCTGAAGGAACAGAGCAACCTGCCTCGTACCAAGCTACTTCCCATCCCACTTTGAACTTTTCTGATGTAGTACTGTATCTATTGCTAATACAGCATCGTTCTGCTAAAACTGGAACACAAAGGCATGATGTAAGCACGATTGACCACTGATGCATGCTTTTAAAAGAGCAGAATGGCATCTTGCATAGCCTTTACATCTCTTTGTGGTGCAGTTTCTGAAAGAGCGAGAAGGGGCAGGACGCCGCAAGCAGCACCTGCTTCCCAGCACCAGCAGTGCCAGCAGCCCTGGCGGAGGGACGCGCTGTCCCAGCACCGACAGAGGGCAGGCGGGCACGGGGTGTGGGAAAAGCGGTCGTCCTGAACTTCCTCTCGACAACGGGATCGCGGTTAGATACAGTATCTAATGTACTCAGCTGGAACTTCTTAACTCCGTGCCTTAAGTTGGCTGGAGCAGGCTCTGAGGACGGCAGCTGCTGGCTCTCGGGGATGCGGAGGTGTAGCTGCCGGGGCCTCTGCCACCTGAGCTGCGTGTTCTTTGCTAGTTGGTGACGTGAGGCTGCTGACGAAGCGGGCTGTGAAAGCTGGGGAGCTTCAAAATTAACATGGGCTGAAGAAAATGCCTGTAGGATATAAATGCTGCTGCTCGACTAGAGAAGCTGGGAGAAAGGTGGCTTACTTGGCAGAGATGTAAAAATATCTAAAAATAAGGAGGTACGTGTCTGCATCTCCAAACACTGGGATGACTAACTCGGTACCAACCTAGAAAAGACAAGCTGCAGCAGCACACGAAGCTGTGTACAATTCTAGATCTGCTCTGACCGCTTGTACTAGCACAGCACCGCAGCGGGGCAGCAGGGAGGTGGGTGCAGGTTTTGTGGCTCAAGGAGCTCTGGAGGGTTTGTGGGTACACTATGGCAGAGGGGAGGTAAAGCCAAGTGGCTCTGCCACCAGCTTGGCTTGCTGTGTGGAAAAGCAATGCCTCTTGGTGTCAGTGCCTCTTTTTCCCATGGTCACCAAGGGACTGCTTGAAGGAATGCCAGACTGTACCAACCCAGGTCTGTATCAGTGCTGTGGGTAGCAGTGGAGCATGGGACTAGTTATAGTTAAGTGCTGCCAGCACTAAAATAGGATGCACCAGTGCATCAGAGTGCCAGGACCACAGCCCTGTGCTGTGTACAAGTATGCAGTTAGAAACAGATTCTGGGAGATGGAGCAGAACTGGGAAGGTGCTTGAATTACGGCCCCAATTTGGAGTGAATCAATTACTCAGGGTTACCCATGCACGTGCTGTGAAAAGAACGAAGGATGGGAGGAGAGCAGCCTGCTCCAGGAGCGAGGCTCCCAGTCTCCCTTCCGTTCGCTGCCTGCCAGCTCACACCGCCTGGCACTGCAGGGAGAGGAGCAGAGCGGGGAAGGGGGGATGGAGGGAGGGCACGGAGGGAGGGAGAGAAGGAGGGAGAGAGGGTGGGAAGGAGGAGGGGTTTGGCGAGGCCGGCTCCGGGATAAGAGGCGGGGAGCCCCTGGGCTTCCCGTGCCGTGCCGTGCCATGCCGGGCGGGATGGAGGAGCGCTACAGCAAGGCGGAGACCCTGGCGCTGCGGAGGAAGCACATCGGGTAGGGGCGGCGGGGCAGGCGGGAGTGGGGCTGTGCCGTGGCACTCTGCCTCCAGCAGGCAGGTGAAAAAGAAGCTGAGATTATTAGAACCAAACCTGGCTATTTGCTGTTGGCAGCCTAAGTACGCTGGACTTATAGAAAACTCCTTAAAAGTTCATAGAGAGTGTGGCCTCATAAAGCATGCACATCAACTTCTCTGTAGGGGGTCAGCTGCTGAGGGTGCTTCCCTGCATGAGCGTTAAACTGCCTGTGTTGAGTGAACGCCAAAAGCCTCCTGCAAAAGGGGCTGGCATCGAGTAGAAGAGAACAGTGTTGTCCAGAAATGTCCCATAATAATGATGCTGATGAAGTGTGCTTCTTGTGAAGTGTAGCAGAGGAATAGCTGAAGATAGCAGAAAAGATCTATGCAACAGGAGTGCAAGATGTGAGAAAGAAAGCAAGTGGGTTCTCTTTCTAGGAGTTACCTCTAGGCTTTACAGGGTCCAATCTCAATAGAGATGACAGAGGGATTCGTGAGGAGCACTGCCTGGGCTACCTGGAAACAGATGTGTTATCTGAGGCCATATAAACACTGCTAAAAGTTTACAAGGCTTTCATTCTGCTCAGTAATGCCATTCAACATAATTCCGTAGCTGGCGTGTTCTCCACAAGGGCATAAAAAAGAGTTTAAAGAGTCCTTTGGATCTGTCACGAGGAACTCGAGTTCTGCTGGAAGCCAAAGTGACTTGGGTGCTTACAGAAAGCTACTTTTAAAGATTTTACTCAAAGCAGTTGATTTCAGAGATACAGAGATTTTAGGGCCTTCCCAACACCTATGAAAATAAAGCCTGCAAGGCATTAGTGTTTTGTTCCTGAATGTGACCTCTGTAGCCGCTAGCTGTTGCATAAGGAACTTCTGGTTATAGCATAAAACAATTCTTGACAATGTAGCTTTATCCCCAGTGAGTTCGCTGGCTGGCCACATCCATGAGCCATGTAAACAGAAATGCAGCGGGACCTATAGGCAGCTGGATTGACTTGCAGCCATTGTGCTCATGGGGACACTGCTAGACAGAGCCATGGCTTCAAACGCCGCAGGCAAGAGCTGCTCCTGGTCCCAGGTGCAGAGAGGTGGGCGCAGGGCAGTTCCTCTCCACCACCTTCTGCTCCCAGACACTCTGCAGAGGAGGGAAGCAGCTGTTTCCAGAGCTGCAGCAGATAACCCCCACCACTCCTTTGGGAGGGGGAACTCCTCAGAGAACTAAAATGGTGTTATTTTATACATTTTTTTTTTTAGGCCTTCCTGCAAAGTTTTCTTTGCCAAGGACCCTCTGAAGATAGTGCGGGCTCAGGGCCAGTATATGTTTGATGAGACTGGAGAAAAATACTTAGACTGCATCAACAATGTTGCACACGGTAAGCAGTTTATCTTGTAAGAATGCTTCTGCTGCTTCACCTCTAATAGGAATCCTAATGCACTTGTTCCAAGTGATGATGCTAGGGTCACAGTGCTTCCCTCAGTCTCCTTTTGTGGTTCAGTGACTGTTTGCTAGTATTAACTGTTTTCTTCTTTAGTTGGCCACAGTCATCCCTATGTGACAAAGGCTGCAACAAAACAGATGGAACTGCTCAATACAAATTCCCGGTTCCTGCATGACAACCTTGTTCAGTACGCTCAGCGTCTTACTGCTACCCTGCCAGAGAAACTCTCTGTTTGCTATTTTGTTAACTCTGGGTAGGTCTACTCATTTATTCATTTTTTGGTAAAGCTATTTTCTTCATGTTTAAGATGAACGTTCAGAACAGCTTGGTCCAAATCTTAAATTTGTGAGAGTGGGACTTAGTAATAAATGACTCAGTTGTTTCCAGTAGAGACTGATTGAAGGACTTAGTATGACGGCTCAGTGCAGGAGAGCCAAAGGATGGAACTGCAGAACATTAGACAAAAAAAAGGTGGGGGTGTGGAAACAAGAAATGCAAACTTACTTAGACAGCAAATTAGTGAATGCTATGTTTAAATGGACATATGACCTTGGAAACAAGTAGCTCCTTCAGATGGTCGGTCCAATTTGTGACCACTGATTGTGCCCAACAGTCAGTAGGAACTGGGGCTGCTGGAAGCCTGGGTCTCTCAGCAGAGGAGCAGATCTGTGTCCTCTGCTGCTGGATGGTGCTGGGAAGGATGGAGCCATCATGGAGGTGCACACAGAGCTGGCATGCTCTTTAGATTTTCAAAGGCTTGCAGTTGTGTTGCACTTCCAGCTGCTGTCTACTCTGCAAAGTGGACTCATTTGTATCAAGAGGAGGGAAATGTGTACAAGCAAACTGGGGGAGTGAAATAAAGCATCTCTTTGTTTGTTGTTCATACAAAGGACTGTTTTTGATTCACTGTCTTAAATGGCATTTACAGTCTCAACCTTAGCATTGTATTCTGTATAGTAACAGAGCCTGCTGTGTCTCAGGCCTACTTTTCTGTGTTAGAACAAATTTTAATTGGGAGCCCTTCCTCACTGTTTTGTGGATGTCTCTACCACTATGCAGGTCTGAAGCAAATGATCTGGCTTTACGACTGGCTCGGCAGTACCACGGACACCAAGATGTGATCACCCTTGAAAAGTAAGTACACAGAACAGACTATGTGAACGCAGTCATCAACTCCTACATTTACTTCAGAAGCAGCTTTGCAGCAACCCACTGCTGCTTGTACTGTCTGCTGAAAGAAAGGCTTTCATAGGAGAAGAGGTCAGGAAATAAGTTTCCCTTTTCCACATTTGGATAAACACAAGTTCTGAAGATTTGTAAGAAGCAGAGATTGTCAGGCACCTGTTACAGGGATTTCACACAGAGCATCCCAAAGCAATTCAGTCCAGAGGCTTGGGTGTTAGTCTGAAACATCAGTAAGTGGTCTAGCCCCATGGGATACTCTGGAAAAGGGCTTTCTGCCACACTGCTGGAAATGTTTCTGTATGATAATCATGAAAGTCTTTTCCAACCTAAATGATTCTAAGATTCAATGATTCTAAATAAATAAATACTTCATGGTTAAGAAGAAAGATCCTGGAGCTCTGCAATGGTGCTGATGCTCTGCAGCTCCGATGCTCAGCTCTTCTCCACTGAACACAGGAGTAAGCACACAAGATTGAGCAGCCAAAAAATCAGGAGGAACTGAAAAGGCTGTCAGTCATGGAAAAGGTGGTTGACCATGTCTCTGGGTTTCCCTACCCTAGATGGAGGTGTAGGGCTGGTTATGCTGCTGTAGGGCTCTAACTTTTCCTCAGCCTCTGATCAGAAAATCCAGCCAGAGCAACTGCAAGAGCACATCTTTATCTGAACAGCACAAAGCTTGTTTGACTCAGCTGTAGTCAGATCACTGCCAGCCCTCCTTGACTTATATGGCCACAATTTGGAGCCACTGACAGTAAGGAGAAGCTGATGATGGAGCTGGCTCAGTCATTCTGTTTGACTGCAAAGTCTTGTCTTCCTGAACACAATAAGGTGTTTCCTTGCCCCAGTTCTCCAAAGCTGTACAGGGTTTTGCTACATCTGTGGGCCCAGGGCACAGAGTGGGTTTTCTGTCCTTTCTTTGTCTCCAGTGGCAGATTTTGATGACAGGAGTTAAGAAGAGAAAAGAGTGCAAAAGAAAATACCCTTTTGTACAGTATGTCTTCTGCAATTAGATTGTGACATGTCTTTGTGGTTGAGGTTTTCTTTGTATCAGGCTCATGGCTGAATGGAAGTGTTTATTCCCTGAATGAAGCTACTAAATGCCTTATGTTCAGAAGGCTGTGCTTCTTAATTTCTAAGTCAAGCTGATCTCAGCAGTAACCATTTTTATCATAATTATAAGGCTTTCATTGTCCCTCCTTAACCTGAGATTGGTTTTGGCCAAAAAGTCAAGACTGTAGAGCCTTTGGGGCAGGTAGTAATGTGCTGCTGCTGTATAAAATATGAATCTTCTGCTGCAGTACAAACTCTTAAGAGCCTTTGCAATGTTCCTGGGGTCTATCTCAGTAAGCTTAAGTTGGCCAGAGTGGGGTCTCCAGGCTGGAGGTGAGTTATTGCCCATAACTGGTGAGGGCAGCTGGTGTTGCAACACAGGGGACAGCATCTTTCTCTGTCCTTATGCTTGCACCTGATTTAATGCAAGAAAAAATCCTCACTCCTGGTTCCACTCTTGCTAGTTAATTAAAGTCAACAGCAATTTCATACTGCCTTGAGAGAAAGATTGAGTGAATTAAACCAAGATCCCATCACAAACAATGCTACTGTGTTGCAGACATAGTCTCTTAGTCTGGTTTATTTATGGGTATGGTTGTAAATTTAGCTCTTCTATAAATTTGGAGAAAAATGACTTCAACGTTTAACACTCATGCAGTGCTTACCATGGCCATGTTACATCTCTGATTGACATCAGTCCCTATAAATTTAATCAGCTGGGAAAGGACAGCAAGAAGGAGTTTGTGCATGTGGTAAGTGTGCTTTTTTGGTTTTGCTTGCTTTACATTGTTATGCCTGTTATGCAGCATATTCAATTACTCACTTCTGGTGTAAACATACTCTCATTCTGCTTTGCTGATGCCAGCGGACATACACTTGAGTGTCAGTGGCTTTAATACAGCAAAATTTCTTGCTTCTGTATTTCAAAGAGAGTACTCAGCTGTGAAGCTGAATTCCTTCACAGTGCAATAAGTATCCTGAGCCACTGAACTGTACAGATACACAGTTTGAAGAAGGTAGCCAATATCTGTTGTGTTAATTTAGCTAAAGATATGCAGGAATTTTGAGTCTACTTCCAAAAACCAGAAAGGTAGAGCACGCATGTACACACAGTTCTGGGTAGAGAGCTCAGGGGTATTCAACTGACCAGGATACTGCTTGATTTCCAGCCTAATCTTGTATGTTTTACCAAACCAAAATTCACTCTCAGAGAAGTACATCAAACTACAAAGAGGTGTTTCCTATCCAGACTTCTTGGTGTTAACCACACTGTCAGATTAGCATCCTCCTTTTTATAATGGTTCCATTTCTTTATTTATGGAACTTCTTCCAATATTGTATAGGCTTGAAGTTCACTCAGATTCTTCCCATGATGAGAATGCTGAAAATCAAGTGACAGATTGGAAAACCCACTTCTGCAGTTGCAGAAATGAAACATCCTGCAATAATCTAAAATAAGATGAGAGATGAAGACTCAGTATTATGTCTTAGGTGAGAGGAGGGATGACACTGAAAAGGTGGATGAGGTAAATGGCTTTCAACAGTTGCCCAGTTGTGCTGAATACATCACAGGACTGCCTTTGTGTTTAGGCTCCTGTACACATATTTTTTGTAATTCCATTCAGAAACTGAGACTGAAACATCTTATGACGTATCTGTGTGGAAAGACAAAACTATATCCTGCTCCAGAAATGCAGAGCAAGAGAAAAGAAACAGGAAGTAAATGTTTCACAGAAAGATGGGCTTTAAAAAAAATTTTGGTCTTTTCAGGCTCCTTCTCCAGATATCTACAGAGGAAAATATAGGGAAGACCACCCAGACCCAGCAACCGCTTATGCTGAAGAGGTGAAAAAGATTATTGAGGAAACACAGAAGAATGGACGCAAGGTGTGTATCTTGTGCTCTAGAAATGCTGAAGTTTCATCTACTAAGCGTAAAATGGGGGCGTGAAACAGGATACTAAAGATATATTTCTCTACTTAGTTTCCTCTCTGTTCAAAATGTGCCATTTTTCAACCAGATGCTCTTATCATAATTTTTCTAGGCACCAATGAAAGGATCAATAATACAGTTGTAAAAGAGCAGATACAATCAAAGCATTTTAATTCCCTATTTTATGCACCGCACCAGTAGATTGTAAATACTTTAGGGCACAGCTAGGCTTGGAGGTCAGCTGAGAAACTACACCAAAATTCTAGCAAGGACATGTAAAAGCACCAAGGATGGAGAAAATATGGTAGATAAAATCTTGATATTACATTTTTGACTGCAGTAGCTTAAGATAACTTTGGAGTCATTTAAAAAGATCAGTATTTTAATCACATGATCTTGATTTAAAAAAAAAAAATAACTTTAAGCAGGCTGCTTACAATGTGTATTAATATTTTGTACAATTGCACTAGCATTTTGGGACATGTAGGGCTTGATTCGAAGCCCCACATTCAGTGGAGATTGGAACAACATGTTCCCTTCTATTCCAATGGATTTGTATCACTCTTTTAATTTCTTCATCAACTTTTTTTATTCTCTACTAACGGATAGTTTTGTGTTTTTTTTTCTTCCTTTGTTTCCTTTCTTTTGCATATTTCTTAGGTTTTGGTGACATAACCTGTGGCAGGACAAGCTGTGCTAAAGGCTAAGCCTCACATGCTATGGGAAGCTTCGTACTCTTTGGCCGTAGCATGCCTCTTCAAATATAGTGTACGGTTCTTTACACGTTTCTGCTCGGCCTTGTTTCCAGGAAGACTGCACCAACCCAAAGAGACCTCTTGATGATCAGGGAGGGGTTCAAAAGTGGTGTGGGGATGCAATCCCTTAAATAGCAGACTTATGCTGAGACTTTGGGGTAATATTGTATCTCTGCTGCATAGACATGTTGACATGAAACAAATTTTGTTGTTCCAGTGTATCTGATCCGCTGCTTTTGCCCTTCCTGACTTGAAATAACTTTCTTTTTCATTCCTAGCAACTGGAATTATTTCATCTGTAGATTTTTTTCTCCTCTTTTGTCAAGTGCCTCATGCTGATGTTTCACTTGTTTAGTTATTTACATTAGGCAGGGGTGCCCAAAGCATAGCCTCAGGTCATCTTCCAGCTCAGCTTCTACCCAACTCTTCCTGGTGTTTGAGATTGACCAATTAAGCTGATCACCACATGTACCTGTTACTGGAATGTTCTGGCATTAAGCAAGTTTTTATTCACCTCTTGGAGAAAACTGCAAACATTGTTGTGTTTCCTCCTGTAAATTATAAATTAAATTACTGAGCTTCCAGGAGCCTGTCCACTGACACCTGTGAGTGTCTCCAACTTCAATGGCAGTAAGATTAATGGAGGGGTTAATGGAGGCTGTTGCATTCTCATCATATTGCAAAGCCGACCCTGGCTACTGCAATTTGGGCACCCCATATTGAAAAATGAGCAAGCTCTCTAGCCATAGTTTTTCAAGAGCCTTCAACTGTCTAAACTAGTGTGTGATTAAATAAGGGCACACACTTACTTAAACATTTATTTCTAGATTGTTAAATGTCTGTGCAAAGGCCAAAAAGATGAACATAGCTCTTACCTGAGTTTGGTTTTTTTTAGATTGCTGCTTTCATAGCCGAATCCATGCAGAGCTGTGGAGGCCAAATAATCCCACCTGTGGGCTATTTCCAGAAAGTGACAGAGTATGTACATCACTTCAGAAGGGCATACCTGGGAAATTAACCACAAATATATGATGTTTTTCACTATGGGCTAATCCAATCAATTCAACTATCTCACTCTCTTGTTCTTGTTCTGAAGAGTACAATCCCACTTCTATTTTATTTTCTATAGGAAGCAGCTGACTAATTCTTTTAGCTACATAATTGTCTATCTTTAATCTTCAGGCTGTAAGTTTGATGGAAGATGAAGTCGAACCATCAGAGAGGTAGCCCTGCAGTACAATTACAGTGCTCCTATTTTGCATCAAAGTATTAGCTAATCTTTTTGTTAACAATTAGTCAACTAAATATTTTATCAATTCAAATAGCTATAGCTCTGCTTGACAAGTTTCCAGTTGCTGTTGCACATTCCAATTCTATACTGTCACACTAAAAGCAAAACAATTGGCTTGAAATTAAGTCATTCAAATCCAGCTGTAAAAAAAAAAAAAAAAAAAAAAAAAAGTAGCTGTGGATATCTCAGAAATTCAACAAGTGATCTGCAGGTTTACTAGGGCCTGAGTAAGAGTCAGGTCAATGAAGCATAAGTAGTGCTTGAAGTATTTGTAGTACTACTTGTAGTGCTCAAGTACTACAACAAAGGAGAAACTCAAGTCACTCAGGATCCAGATGCCAAACTATTCTTGAAAGCAGAGTCCTGGCAGCAATCTTTGGAATAAGAGAGGAAGAACCAAGCTATTCTTGCACAGACTGTTGGGATGTATGCCAGGGGGTTTGCATGCTTATACAGCTTCTGAGCATAGTTGCTAGAGAACCAGCACTGAAGTTCAGCACCGAGTTGCATTTCAGCAGTCATATTCTTCCTTTTTTTTTTTTTCTAACTTGGTTTCACAGTAGAGACTTTCTGTACTGCAAACATCCTTGTCCTAAACTACCTACTCAGAATCAGTCTGCAACATCAGTCATACCAACCATTCTATTTATTTTCAGGTATGTGCATGCAGCAGGTGGTGTATTCATAGCTGATGAGGTCCAGGTTGGCTTTGGCAGAGTTGGGAAGCATTTCTGGGCTTTCCAGCTGCAAGGTGAAGATTTTGTGCCTGACATTGTCACCATGGGAAAGCCCATTGGCAATGGCCACCCTATGTCTTGTGTGGTCACAACAAGGGAAATTGCTGAAAAGTTTGGTGCCTCTGGACTGGAGTATTTCAATACAGTAAGTTTGTACGTGAAGGTCTGTCCTTTTTGTTTGTTAGTTTACATTTAGCAGTTACAAGATGTTCAAGTCATTCTGCTAACACCTGCATCCTTCATTACATCACATTGCAAAGAGCTGGAGTTAGCCAGTCTAATATTTAAAAACAAATGGACCAGCACAAGTTCTCTGGCAAGTCATGGAGCTCAGCTCCTATGCACACAGATAAATTATACCTTACCTCCCCTTTCTCTCTTGTTTCCTCTGAAACGCTGACCATGTAACATTTCATTATCCCAGACAGGGTCAGCTATAAGTGCTGTGCAGGTGGGGTTAGGCCCTGGCAGAATTTGCTGTGCAGCTGTCACCTAACGAAACTGACCCTCTACCAGGAAACATTTGAGTGGCATGTATGCCACAGAGGAGCAGTTTTCTTCTTAGTTAGAATCCTCTTGTCTGTTCCTGAGACTTCTTCCCAGCTGCCATTAATTCCCCCTGCCTTCAATGGAGTTTATATGGTATAGTTCAGGAAACACCAGATCCATAACTCACTGCCCTTCACAGGAGCATTTTGTCAGCATATGTAATCAGCAAACCATGAGAGCAGCTTGAATGCTTGAGCTGTGAAATCTTCAAATTACTGAAACCTGAAGCAATGGAATGGGGAGCTCCCTTCCTTGGGCTTCGCTACACTGCCCATGGGGAAATGCCCTTCACAGCTTGCACAGCACAAAATCTCAACCTCTTTAAGCTTTCCTCACTATACGTCACATAGGAGAGGGCAAGCAAAAGCTACATAAGTAGACATAGATGAACATTTCTGATGGGTTCTGTTTTCCTGCTGTTTTTACTATCAGTTTGGAGGCAATCCTGTGTCTTGCGCTATTGGTTTGGCTGTACTGGAGGTAATTGAAAAAGAAGATCTCCAAGGAAACGCTATGCGTGTAGGAAGTTACCTCCTAGAACTGCTGATTGAGCAAAAGAAGAAGCATCCCTTAGTGGGAGATATCAGGTAGGTGGCTCATGGCTAATGTTAGCCATATTTTAGAGAGTGCCATATTTTAGAGAGAAGAAACGATGGGAAAATCTGCAAGTCTGGGGTGGAGGGAACACAGAAACAATATGCCATGATTTACATGCCACTTTTTTTGAAATTGGACTACCCAACATCAATACTGTAAAGAACATACTTTCCAATAAATGTTTCCATTCAGCTGTTTAGCTATGGAGTAAAGGTAGCCTAAAAAGGCTCTGGGAGTAGACAGGAGAAAAGTCCATTGTCACACAATAGCCCAGTTGTCAGCACACTCCTGGGATGATGGAAACCTCGTTCAGATCTTCAGATCATTTCCTTTGGAGATGTTGGTGTGGGTTCCCCTCACCTCACATTAGTACCATGATAACCATCTTCAGTTTGGACTTTGTTTTTCTTCTTTATTTTATTCTTGGTTTTTGCTACCTATCCACAGCACTCTATTTTGAGGTTTGCAGGATGAGAGAAAGAATGTAGCCTTAATGAGCCAGTTGAATTTATTCAGAATCAGCTGCTAGCCCACTTTATCAATACAAACACAGGATTTTATCTTTTCATATTTTATTCTCTTCTCCAGAGGCGTTGGATTGTTTGTTGGTGTGGATTTGGTGAAGGATCAACAAAAGAGAACACCGGCCACAGCTGAAGCCCTTCACCTCATTTACAAGTAAATATTTTCTAAAGACTGCAATGCAGTGGTCAAAGCCTCCTATTATTCCCTAGCAGTTACTCATTAATTTCAGTTTAAATTAATGTAGCTTGTGATAGCGTGGTATTAGAAAAATTTTTGAAATTGAATTTGGCCTAAAGGACAGGACACCGTGTAGTTGTTGAACTGTTTATTAACAAATGTTCCCTCTTCCCATAGGCTGAAAGAGCAGAAAATCCTCCTTAGTGCAGATGGACCCTACAGAAATATACTAAAATTTAAACCACCAATGTGTTTCACTATGGAAGATGCAAAACATGTAGTGGAGAAAATTGATGTACTTCTCACAGGTACGTATGCTTTAATGCCCAAAAGAATACTCTGCTCATTTCTAAATGACACATTAGGAACACCAGCAGGCCATTACATGCCAGGAAAAGTAATCAATTTCTTCTTGCAGTCCTTGTCCAAGCTGCTGTTCTTAACGTCATTTACTCTAAATAAATTTTTAAAAGCCCCATACATACTTCATCCAAACTTTTTAGGCTAACTCCTGCTCTTGATTCTTGTTCTCACAGACTTCTTTTATTGTATATTTTATTTATTTTGATTGCAAACTGAATGGTAAAGAGCAAATAAAGTAATTCACTAGAGGCCTGAAAGACACTGCTGAAACGCTGGTAAAACTTTCCATAAGTTTTCCATAAGCTCTGTTTGGGTTTTTCATTGCTATTTTTTTTTTTCTCTAAACTGGCTTTCTTGAGCACAATTGCTTGTCTCACTCAAATTTAGCCTGAAAGTCTTCAGGCTCTATTTATCTTCTATCTGGGGACCAATCCAGGGGAAAGTAACATCAGGTTATTTATTATTAATAACATACTATTAGCATAAGGGCTTTCCAAGCCCATTCTACATTGAACACCCTCGTCTCCTGAGATTAGAACAACCAGAGCTGGACTAACACAAATTTGCTGGACAAAGGCAGGCAGGCAGCTCTGACGGTCTGTCTGAACACCTGTGCTATGGCTAAGCTGCTAAGTTCACTCTCTAAATACTCCCAAGCTATATGACATTAATACATTTATCACATTTCCTTGGGAAAATGTTTTCATTATTCTTCAGTTACTCTCATGTGGGATAAATGCACAGAGGAATAGTTGATTGGGTACTCCTTTCCTCCAGCCAGCTGTTAAAATGACTGTATGCTTACTTACTCTTGATAAATTATTTTTTTCTTAGAAATGGAAGAGGCAACTGGAATGAAGACAGGAAACGATGTATCTACAAACATACAGTGTAAAATAAAAGTATGTTTTGAATTTTTATGGAAATTTTATTCAGGTAGATGTTCAGTGAAACAAATGACTCTGGTAAAATATACCCTCATTTTTGGTGGTGTGAGTGGCTCTGTGCATTGAAACTGAGCTCAGAACATAATCTATTCCAAGAAACTTGAGAGGACTGTGTTACTGCGGCAGATCTAAAAAGAGCTGATAACACAGACCTACAACAAGAAACATCTTATAGACAAGCCTTGTCTGCCTTACATATACATAAACAAGACCAACCAGACTTTGGACTGCACACAACTATGAGCTCTAAGCAGTCAAGAATTTTACTCATTCTAGGTATTGCATGCTGCCAATGGATATTTGGCTTTCAACCTGGAAGAGGTCCAGTTTTTACAGTGTTCCAAGGACTTAGTTTCCACTATAGGTCCTTGAGTATGAATGGCTGCCATGCATCCAAATTAGGACTTCTTAAGTTGCAGCACTGGCTTTGGACATATCATATAAAATTTCTCACACCCTTAAAAATACATGCCATCCACTGTGCTATAAGAAAGCTCACTGAGGTGTCCCTTGGTGAGTTTTCCATTGATGCTGCAAATGGCAAGGATGCAATAGCTCAGCTGTCTAGGGAGGAGTAATTAAGACAGATATCCTCTGGATTACTGGTTATCTAGATAATAGATGAATCTAGAATTGGAGTACAAACTGTCTATTACAACCATTTGTACATTCAACTTCTTCCAAAGGCAAGAAGTTATGCTTACTAAAACAGAAGAGTCATGCAGAGCTTCTTAATGGGAATCAAGCTCAATGATTGCCTTTTGAAAGTTTAACATGAACCTTCATTGATATTTCATTTGCGTTTCAGGCTAATGAAGGAAGTCCTCAACCAGAGTCTGCAAATGATAGCACCAGCCACTTGAATGGAGCTGTCTGCAGACAAGAAAATGGTTTTTATCCTGAAAAACACTCAGTGCCAAGTAAAACAATAAGGACATGAAGAGAGACAGTTTTCTTGTTCAGATTGAATTTATTTTCTATTTGTTTTTGAGATGAAGAGTGCAATAGTGCAAGTACTAGGATCTGCTGAAGCCTCGTGCTAATACCAACTAGCTTCATTAGGAGTTTAAAATTCATTTCCAGATATAGAAGAGTTGTACCATGTGGTCTGAAAGTTGTGTGTGACAGAACAGGCAAGTGATACTTAAATACCTTGTTGCTGATTGCAGGCTTGACACAGGTAAACAAAATCTGTTAAATTGGTGGATTTACTCCCATTACACAGAATCTGAGTTGCTTAACCACCAATACAAGCAAATTGCCAATTTCATTAAGTTTAACATGATAAGCTTAGCATGCTATTTTTACAATATTTTAAATTTCAATATGTAATATTGAGATGTTAATCACTTTCCATGTTTTAATGGCTGAATTCACAAAACAATGCTTGAGAGAAACCGTTATTATCTTCTTGTATAACTTAGGTCCTATGGATCATATTCGCAGCTGATGTACGTTGGGGTAGCTTTGCTAATGTCAGTGATGCTCTACCAAGTGTCTACCACTGTGTGTGTAAAGATGTAACATTTATGCAAGCCATTCTCACTTTGTCTTCAAAGAAAATGAAAACAGATCATAATTTTCTAGGGATAAAGCAACTTTTATAGATAATTATTTATATATAGTAAGACTATCTTGTTTTTTTTCCCCAAAGTTTATATATTGAACTCTCGCAGTCCAAGAACTATGCAAGTAGAGGTTCAAAATGAGGTTCCCAGGGACAGCCCAGCTTGCATTCCCACAGATTTTAGATGTTTTGAAAGTCATTACTGCCTGATCCTTTTGTAGCAATTCTGTTAGTTCTTTTTCATCAGAGGTGAAGAGCTGCATACCAGTTGCACTGGATCCTGATACATAAATGACTGCTAGCGTTTGATAGATTACTAAAATGAGATGACCTCTACATAAAATATGCATACAGCCACTGCCTGCCTTTGCTGCAGATAATTCGGACCAACTTGCCTCCTTGTTGGTGTTAGATTTCAATAGCGCACAGGCTCTGCTTTTCGGCCAACTCTACACTATGGAAGACACTAAGGGCTTCCAAGTCGTTTGTATTTCAGGAAAAAGGCAAAAATCTATTTCCTTTTAAGTTTTCACACCCTGAGTTCTGCTGGTCTGTAACTGCTGCTACTGATTCTACTGATATGACTGAAAATTGAGCACTTTAATTTTGTATTTTCCACAGTTTGCTATATTAACATTGATGTTTCCAGTGCAACAACTTCTGGCGTTCTCAAGCTGGCTTATTTTCTATTTCACAATTCTTGAATAATTCCATAAAAATAAATCTGTTATTTGTAATTATGAAGTCCTCCACAAGGGTTTTTTGTTTCAATTTCATTCTTCATTAACATCTATTTGATGAAGAAAAAAGCCTAGGCTTCTCTCCATGCCACAGTAGAACTGGTGTGGCTGTGTTTCCCTAAGGCTCTATACTGTGGAGCATTCTCCCTCCAAGCCAGATGTTACCTCTGCTGCCACAACTCAATACTTCTGTGACCGTGCTGCAAACTGGACTGGATCCTACTAACCTTGCATCAAGAGGCATGGCATGGGTCTTTTCCAGAATGATGCTACAGAGACCTAAGTCAAACTCATCTGGAGGAGTGGTGGGATTTATCAGACTAGATATACCACTGAAAGACTGGTATACAAAAACAAATACCAACACATTAAAGGCAAATTTCCATGGAAATTTTGCTCAAAATCAAAACTGCCACAGAGGCCAAGGCTTTGAAGCCTAGAGCTTGGGGAAGTGCCTTCCTTACATGCTACTTCAAGGCCAACCATCTCTTGTTCATCGTCAGTAAATTAAATCACTTGAACACACTGCACCTATCCAAGGGATTAGTAACAGCCCATTTCCTTCCTTATCCTTTGGGGGTCACCTGCTTTTCTTAAGTGCCCCAAGTGTTTCCTACCATGAAATGTGTCTAATGGCCCAGTTTAATTCACTCCTGGTATGAGGCGAGGGCTGCTTATATTACACATCACACATAAGCACACAAAACAAGCAGCAAACGGTTCCCAGCAAGGAAATACAAAGGGGGGGGATATTTGGAGGGTTAATGCTCAAAGCAACACAGTCCACCAGGCTATGCTATGGCACAGACTGTTGTGGCACATCATTAATATTTAACTTCTGAAAGATGAGAAGGAACTAGAAGATCCAATTAGGGATGTAAAGATTGTATCTTCATAAACGCAAGGGGCATGTGCCTCTACCTCTGCAATACCTCCATCTTGTTTCTACACAGGCTAAAAATACATGGAAAAACACCTGTTCCAGTTTGTTGTTTTGCAGCCAGATTCTGCTTCACAAGGCAAGAAGCTCTCTACCTAGATGTTCTGCTAATTATGGCTAATTGTGAAAATTATCTAGAAGAGCTAAACCTGAAGAAGGAGAGCACTTACCTAATACACTCGGAATAAAGCACTTCCATTTATATGGAGGAACCAATCCAGCAGTTAGCAGGAGCTGAGATGGACTTACTAGATTTGCTATTACTATATTGAAATATCTCAAGAACATTAACAGAGTCCTCCAATAAGATTATTCACAATCCCTGTTGTGAAGGGTTTATTAATTAGAAGAGACTGACTAAAAGATGAAAGAGAGTAGGCAGAAATAATTAAGGTCAAATACGAGAAGTTGATCCAGTCAGTTGAACTGAACAAATATATTTTCTTCATGTAACAGGTAAGGCTTTTTCCCCTCTGCAACCGTTTGTTTCCCTCTTTCTTCCTCTCTTGTCCTGGATGCGCAGATCCTGGTTTTGGCCAGGTGATTCAACTTCCCCAGCCCTTACGTTCAGACACCCCCCAAAAGCCAGTTCAATTCACTAACCCTGCAGGAAAAAAATAAAAATAATAAAAAAAAAAATACAGTCACACTTTTCTTTTTTGCCATTAGTTTACTGATGAGCAGACTCCTGGAGGAAGCCCAAGACTGTGCAAGACAAGCAGCAGGAAGAAGAGGCAGTGGAGTGAGGGAAGGGCAGGACTCTACCCCAAGTGGGGATCCAGAGCTACTTTTATCTTCACTGCAGCTGATAATTATACCAGAAGATGAATCAATTAATTCTATGGCATTTTACCACTATTCCAATTGCTTTTATATTGCACTTTTAAGGCTCTTAACACAAACAGACTGATCAGAACATGGGTAAAAGAAAGGACAGTTCTTGCTGCAAATACTGATGAAATAACACCATCAGAGTCTGAACCAACTGCCAATTAATTCCCCTGCATAAAAGCAAGCAGGATTGAACCTGTGAGGAATTGGAAAGCTAAGCCTTAGAAGGCACTGTTCTGGGGAGAAGAAACAGAATCTAAAGTTGCTATGTCAACATAACATCACTGATCTGCCAGGGAAACAGAGCATGCTGCATATCCACGCCTGGGGAAAATACCTGGTCCCTACCTCCATTAAAGGTTGTAATATGTCAAGTAGAAGAATTAATGAAGAAAATCAGGTTTGTACTGCTCACAGAGCAAAAAAGAAAAAGCCAAGTGTATCAACAAGAAATCCAAATCACAGCAATCTGACCAGTTTGGGTGGTTAAAATCTGAAGGAGGAGGAAGAGGAAACAAAAGCCCAGTCAGTCTGCAAATGGCTAGATTCATTCAGAATCTCTTCATAATTCTCTATATCACACAATATCATATTTTGTCTGTGCTTTCTTGGCATATGGTTTTCCAGACATACAATAAAGTCTTATCACAAAATACATTTACAATCTTCAGTGCCGTAAGCTTGACAGATGCTAACACAGTATATTCAAGAGGGCAAAAGTCCACATATATACACAGAAAAAGCAAGCTCTGATGATATCTAGTGAAAAAAAGGAAGGTGAATCAAGGAAACAATCGGACAAGCCTCAGACATAATTATTTTACACGTGTCAGGTTACACTTCCATGGAATAGTATTCATTACACAACATGGTTAAGTACTGTATGTATGCATATAGGCATATGGTATATAAGCATTTTGATCTACATTTTTTTTTCCTCCATTTAATGTAACAATTTAGAAAAACAACTGACTAATGCTTGCAAGCAAGCAGATTTCTCATAGCACTACAAAGGTTCATTTAATCTTCCAAGTGATGACTTGAGCAGTTCTGTTAGTGTCCCTCTTTAGTCTGAACCTGGCCTGTGTTGTGGCCAACCAAGCTCTGGCAGAAGGCTCAAACAAGGGAAAGCAAGGCCAAATGACTGTGACAGGATTTTCCCATCTCTCCTACCTATAAACATTTGTGTTTTCCCACCTGAAACACTGGTCCCTGTGGGTCAGCAGAAAAGGCATCAGATCCAGAACGAGAAAAGACAAACACTACTTTTGCATTTGCCACTTACTCATGGCATGGCTGGACTTTGTCACGTTGTTACTGTAGGCTTAGGTCTGCAGAGACACAGGGTATCTTACAAAGGTCGTGAGAGAAGTCTACACAGAAGGACCTTTCAGGTTGATATTTCCTAAGGAAACATATCTGGGTCTAAATGAAGATCCTTGATACTACACTTCAAAAGTTTAAAGCCTTTACTGAGCTGCACAGCTGAAGACCAATCTGTACTAGGAAAAACAACCTCCTGTCTTTCACCTCTGCTCACTGCCATTCTCATATGTCAGGATAAACACTGCACTGATATTAACAATATCATATATCGACATAACATACATCAAAACAGGATGGAATAAAGAAAAAAAGAATAAAGGGAAGCAGAGGCAGAAGAACACAAGTTTGTCTCTGTGGCTCACTAAACATTGCAAAGTCTTTTATGACTGACAATGCAGAAAGCCTGGACAAGTATTCCTGGCTTCAGATTAGCTGTGGACTCATTACACAGCTCAGCAAGTGACTTAGCATCTTCATATCTCTGTTTACTCTCACCTAGTAAGGCAGCAATAATAATCTTTGTTATGGTTTGTAAAGGTTGATCACCTCATGAGGCATAATCCCCAATTCTATAGGACTGCAAGTCACAAAGCACAATTAGTTCAATTTATTTATCTCCAGCTACTTCATTTTCTTCCCTACTTGAATGTGGTTTTGTCAACTAAATAAAGCCCTACTATGTGCAGTACAAAGTTATAGACTGATTGCACTAAATAACATGAAGCAAATCATAAAGAAACTAGGTTCTAAGAACAGAATACACTTTGCACATTCACCTTTGAAGAATCAGCATTATGGTACAGATGAGTCCTACAAGTGTGTATGAGACAGGAACCGATTCCCTTTCAGCTTAGGTATCTATGCAAAAATAATCACAGCATTTAATGCCTCCTTCTTAACTCACAGCCAAATGAGGACACTGCTACAGGCAGTGAGATTCCAGTGAAAAACGACTTCCTGTGTTGGCTAAGACAGGTCTAAGAAAGTTTATTCTGACAGATGCGTACATAGTACATGTATGAAATCATAGGGGCATGTAGAGATACGTATCTTTTTATGTGCACGCAAACTTATAGAAACATGTATACATACACATTGCAATACGTTTGTGAGGCAACATGTTCAGTAACTGCATTCAGTGTGAAATTGAATCATTGTTTTATATACTTTTGAGAAATACAACAAAAGACTTTTTATGAAGAAAATGTGGGGCTTAGACAGGCTACTAGCTTCAGATGAAGCATTTAAGAATACATGAGCTTACTGCTGTTATGGAAAAAGGTGTTTCCACAGGTATCAAGAACAAGAACAAGGAAAAAATATCTGGGGGGGGAGGGAAAATCACCACTCTGCTTACTTCTCCTCTTACATCTCCCAAAAAGTGCCTGGAGAGAAATGGGTGCAACTAGTTTGGTAGAACTAGAATGGTAAATTACTTCAAGAAAGGCTACTCTTTCTTTCCTGTTTTGCCAGACCAGCCTCTATTGAATTAAAAGTGCTTTATACTTACACAATAAGCAACCCAATGGCTTGTCCAAATACAGTGTTTGTTTTTACAGTGTGGCACACCTGCATTTTCCATCGCTCTATTTTTTTGCCTCCTCTAAATGAATACTGCTTCACATGCAATGTCTCCTCACAGAACAAACACAGTTCCAGACCCTGCTGAACAGGGCTTGCAGCACGCCGCTCAAGCACAAAGATTTGTGGCAAGTGAACCAGAGGTCCGATGAGCAGATCGGTCACAGGAATGTGGGCTGGCCAGATTGTTTCAGGCAAGAGGCAAACAGGAAACTAAAACAAGGAGGAGGAAGAACCACACAAACCTTAAGCACCTTCTACACAATACGAGAACAAACAGGAGCAATCTGCTAGCCAGCAGCGTACATAGCAGTGCCATATATCATTCCTTCAGCACCCAAGGATTTACCAAACTACAATCAATCTTAAAGGGTAAGAGACACACTAGTGACTCAGGGAGATCTAACTCCACCAGTTTAAAAAAGTTTTTGCTTCTCACAGCAGCAGAAAAATTAATTTTGCACTGCTTAACTTTCAAAAACTTTTTGAAGTCATTTTAAAAATGCTAGTGGAAAAAAGAGTCCCATGACTGTTATCAGCCCATTTATGTAACCTGTTTGCAGTGAATGATTAATCAAAAAAGATTATAGCTTAGTAAGTTTTGAGTAGTTGCCCAGAAATCTTGCATGCAGAGCCAAATAGTACTGCTGATGTTTTAAGCTAAAAGGATTAACTAAAGGAGAAGCTGCCAAAATTCATCCTTTGAATAAGGAAGTGCAATTTCCATTGAAATGTCAATGACAAACTGGGCACTGATTTGAAACCTGATACAAAATGCACAGGTAACTCTATTTTCCTTCAGCTTTAAAGACCTGCACTAATACATACCAAAGGAAGAACCTGCAGCAACGAAGTTAGTGAGGACCATAGTCCAGGCAAATGAGGATGTGCAGGCTTAGCTCGTTGGCAGCTCCTTTGTAATGCCCTTGTAGAAGCCATGAACATTTGTTTGACTCAGTAAGCTGCTCAGGAATAAATTACACTTGTAATGCTATGAGTACTGCTCATAAGTCATTATTTAAGTTTCAAGCACTCCCCAAACTGCTGATTCTTTAATGATCTTCAGATCAGGCATTTCAACAGTGCTTGTTTAAATACTTGGGAAAACACTGCCATAGGAGAATTGACAAGGTTCCCTATTGCTTGGAAAACAATTTTCCATTGCCAGATCACAAACGATTATGAAAAGCAAAACCAAAATGAACTAAGAATGCCATTACAGATTTTTTTTTTTTTTTTTTTTTTTTTTAAACTCACTGCCTTTATTAAATGCTTTTGCAATTCACTCATGACTAATGAAAAGGCTTGTCTGTACTCCAAAGTTAATTCTGACCAGGACAGAGTAGCCATGCACTGCAATAGCTACTGCTGAATAACTTGTGTGTGAAAACCTGCTCTAGAATCAGTCTGCCTTGTTCCACTTTTGATTAATCCACTCTGAAAGACAGAATTTGAGATGAGACACAAACCAGAGCCGAGTTCTTTTTTTAAGAAGTACTTGAATTCAATATTTGTCTTTCACTGTTCTCTCCTTTCCTTTTCAGTAGACTTTTTGGCATTCACTTAATTCAGCTCCTCAGTAAGAACAGAAGTAGTAGGAAAATGCAGTTTTCTGGAGAACTCTTTTATTGATTAATTCCTGCCAGTATCCTTGAATTCTACAGCAAATATTGGAACTAATGATCTCTGGACATGGAAGGCTTCTGGTTGTACTTTTAGGTTCAGCATCTCAGGACCCCAGCACTCAAGATCTGTTGTTTGCACAATCCAACTCTTTCTCAGTAACTCTGAGAGGGGAATGGAGAGGATCACCTTTGGTACTATAGCTGCATAATGAATGACCATAGCAGTTGCTTTGCTAACATTATATCCAGAGAGCTCTACGGTCTTGCATGAGAATTTGGTCAACGCACTCTGTCAGAGCCTCCAAACAGTGCAACAATGCCACTAGCAGTCAGTGGCTCTTTAGGCAGCTCGTGAAGCATTTTGCCTGCAAGAGAGATAACTGACATCCTTTTCTTCACTACCACAGCTGTTTACATGGTGACTTCTAGCCCTCAGAAAAACAAAATATCAACCTCTTCCAAGAGGGCTCATAAAGGCAAAAAGTAAATATTCACGTGTACCTGGAGCCATTCTTGCTTTTTAGAATGCCCAGCAAAATAATTACACAAATATATTTTTTTTAAAAAAAGCAGTGGCAACAGATGACTCCATACCATTGAGGGTCCCCTATATTTCTTTTCCTTGGCTATGTTTCTCACTGTTCTAAAATAGGTGGTCTGAACAACACTGGTGTTTGCATTCTGCCTGCAGCTAGACAGGCAGGAAGCCCAGTTTTCCATACTGTGCTCCTGACCACAAAGCACATACCTGAGGCCAGGATTTGATGAGACAGATTTAGGCTAGCTACTACCAGATCAAAAACGCTGTGGCCACAAGCTACACAGAGCTGATTCAGCACAGATTCACCCTCCAGATTTAAGAATGTCAAATTTTTGGGAAGTGATAGAGTGGAGAAAAAGGGAAACTTCATTTTTACAGATGTTACATGAGATTAAGCATAAACTGTCCTGCTGCAGATAGCACAGAGTTTATAAACTCTATACATTTGCACACATTTGGTAGAAATTCAGTCAAGTGAAATCAGTTCTTCTGTGCCAAACGGTGGCTCCAGGATGCTCCACAAGTGAACAAACTTGGTACCTGGTGCTGGTTGGTGGTGAGTTAGATACCAGCACTGTATGCAGAGGCACCCACTGCTCTGGCAAGACTGTAACTGCAAACCACCATACCAGGACTTAGGTAACCATGAGATTCAGCTGATGAAGAGTGCTGCTGCAGACAAAACCCAAAAATGCCACTGAAAAGAAAATAAGAAAAAGAAGCAGATGGTGTCTCTAGCAAGAGTGCATGTGGCTTCAGCAGCAGTCGGAAATGAACATACAATGGCTGGCACAGAACAGTGCATTTTAAGATACATAAGCGCTCAGTGTGTAGCAACCGTTGCAATATTTAACTAGCACATGAACACTTGAAACTCTCTGTGGAAGGGGTATAGAGCCACTGCAATACATTTCAAGTAACTGTATGTCCTGTCTTTTATTTCGTGTGAAAATGCTTATGTTTAGCCAGAGCATAATAAAGCCCAAGTTGGAGGACAGCAAATAAGGACAGGAGGCCAGACTGGTCTTTCACACATTTGTAACGTGTATAAGAATCAGTTGGAAAGAAAGAAGGTTTTTCAGATTAAGAAAGACTATCTACCTTGCTTATAACTGTTGAAGAGAAAAATGTCTTAACACCTATCCTGCATGGATTCCTTGCTTCCACGTGCTGTTCTTTTTTAAAAGGGCATGGAAGCATATTTCCTCAGCAATTTGAGCATTTAAATGGCTTGGAGCAACCAGCAGAGAGAAGAGACAAAGAATAGGTGTGTCCATCCGTAAACATGCATGAAAATACCAGAGCCACACAATGTTTTCCACATGAAAGAATAAACCAGGCTTCTGTTTGCTCATCAGCTGTAACAAATTTGCCAGAATGGATCCTATCTCCAGCTGGTGTAAATTAGAGATGCACTACCGGCTTCAGCAAAGCTACACTGAGTAACTGCAGCCTTGGATCAGTGTCTTTATTCATGTCCCTGAATCCACAGTCTCATGCATTTAAACTACTCCATGAAACACAACGTGCAAATTTACAGAGTGCTTTTACCCTCAAGTGCATAAATAGCCTGAAGTACAAATTCACAACACAATAGTTTCCGCCAGCACGCATATACTGTCTTGAACTAATATACCATAAAAGGCAAGAATCAACACAAATTAAACAAGCTGGCCCAAAGAGTTGGCAACTTGACTTGTAAACAAGCATCATGCTGTCCCACTTCATTCCTGGTATTGATTTCTAGTTAATGCAAGCAATTGCAAGCATGTCTAAGAAATGATGTTTACTATTTGTCTCGAAAAAGGAATTCTCCTTTGCATCCCACATCCTCTCAGACTTCTGTATTCAGAAGGCTCTACTCACCCACCACAGCTCCCCTCTTGGCAGCACCGATTGAGAGAGGAGTATGGTAGCTTGTTCACTGGGTACTCAAGTGTACTTTCCCTAAACAGAGTGAAAGCCTCACTCTTGTCACCTCTTCCCCTCCATACATTCTCAGCCTCTACTGCTTAAGCTTCACTTCTGCTTTTCTCGTGGGCTCTTCTTCTGTTTCCTACCACTAGAGCTCCACAAGCACAGTGGAATACGGTTTCTCAGTGTTATGTTGGTACACTGAAGAGAGAAAGAGGTGGCACCAACTGTTAAGCAGGGCACCAAATGCTTTCCTGATCCACCATCGAGACATCCACAAAGCTTTTGGGCAACACAGCTCTAGCAAGCAGTCCTCAGAGCCCTCAACCTGCCCACAACAGAATCTCATTGCCTCCACTGTAACCAGTCACGTTTCCAAAGGTGAGAAGTCAGAGGAGAATTAATAACGACACAGAGAGATAATTGCTTTGTGCATCAATTCTTAGTTGTTTTTTGTTAATTAAAACAGAAAAAAAAAAAAAAAAAGGCAAATACCAGCTATACTATCACATTCTTTTGCTGGAGAAGGCTTTAGTGTAAAGTTAGTTGGTTTGTAAGTATTACTCGTATTATGTATGAGTATTTTGTAAAATCCACTTGGGTTCATTCTTTGCCAAGCATCAGTGGTCAGAAATTACGAGTTAAGATGTACAGTACTCAGCAGCTGTTCTAAAAAATTAGTAACATATTCAAATATTTATTTGTCTTCTACTTTCAGGGTATATTCCGTGCCTTTCAGTAATGTCACTTCAGAAAACATCCTTCAAAAGGCATCGTTCTGCATCATGGCCATGGCCAAAGTAACAGTATCTGTCAAAGCACACTTTCAAGGAATATATCTAAAACTTAAATGTTTAAAACAGTCTTCTGGGTGAAAAACTGTTCCAAAATGAATTGCTTCATCTGTTAAACTTAGAACTGATATTGCACAGACCTGTTGGCAGCTCAGCAGAGGAAAAATATTCCTGTAAATTGTTTAATGTGGCTGGAGCACTAGGCTAAGCCTTGCTTCCTAAACCCCACACACTTCTTGCCAAATCCATGCAGAAGCTGCTGGAGGTGTCTTTTGTATCACAATGCGTTACCACCTCCCAGCACTGTTTGAAATGACCACACTCCTCTCCCCCTGCAGGCACCGCTCACCTGGCATCACCCAACCAACAAATTACCAAAACCACCCAAAGAGACACATGTTTCCCAGGCTAACTCATGCCTGCTTTCCACTGAAAGCTCTTCACAGACATGTTCAAAGAGAGGAGAAAACTACCACAGAATCATAAAAGTTGGAAAGACCACTGAAATCATCTAGTGCAACTATCTACCTATAAACACCATGCACATTAACAGGAGAACCTTATCTTCTTATGAATCCCTCAGGCCAGAGAGGCTTCCACAAGCCAGAAACTGCCTCACTTAATCAAGAGTTCTCTCTAGCCAGCAGTTCACACAAACATTTCATAGTATAGAAATACAGTTGTCTGTGCTACTAAATTGTTCTCACAGTTTGTTACCTGATGTTGGCCTACAGCTATTTTTCCAAACATTCCTGCACAGAGGTAGGGAGTTTGAGTAAAAGACTGCTCCTAACAGGCAGAATTGCATGCAGGAACCGGGCTCTGGGTAGTAACACAGACATGAACAATGCTGGGACACAGGTGTGGGTGACAATTGGTTAGGACAACCCACTTACTGTGTTACTTGAGCCACCTTCATCAAAAGCTTTCATAGGAAGTGATATAACATCCTAGTAGGCTTATAGAATTAGTGGCTATAGAAGTATAGAATTAGTAGTGACTGTGTGACCAGGTAGGATGAGTGACTGGAAGATACAGAGGGTATTTTCTAAGCTCTGGGTAAGTAGGTTAGTTCTTTATTTTTATAATGCAAACACCCTAGGTACAAGAAAAACAACAAGGATGTGCAAGAATCACTACACATTACTTGGATTCCCTAAATTTATATAGAAATCTGTTTTTTTTTTTTTTCCAAGCACATATTACACAGTTA
This sequence comes from Pavo muticus, assembly GCA_016647715.1. Classification (NCBI taxonomy): domain Eukaryota; kingdom Metazoa; phylum Chordata; class Aves; order Galliformes; family Phasianidae; genus Pavo; species Pavo muticus. The sequence goes on along the minus strand of JACDJE010000264.1, from coordinate 171,227 downwards.
ATAACAAGTACAAAAAATGGTCTACATTGAGTGACACTGCTCTTTGTTCTTCCCCTCCGTGATTCAGATTTTCCTGAACCACCACCTGGGACTGCAAAGCATCTGTGATGTGCCTGTGCCATTCAAGAAAAATAAGCTTTTGACCCAGTTGATCCATTTACATGAAAGTTAATGGAACCTATAATCCCCAAGAACTGGCTCCTTTCCCAGACTATGTATAATTTGGGCTAATCGTAGAACAAAGGGAGTAGAGGTTAGCAGAAACACCCCTCAGAGTTAAGAGCATTACTCTGTGAATCCCAATAAACTATCATTTAGTTGGTTTGCTGCATTTAGCTATTGCAATCTTTTTTGTTTGTTTGATATTTGATTTCTTACTGAACCTTGAGAAACCCAGTAGGACATATGACAACAACCATAAGTAATCATTTGTAGTTAGTTACTACATTAGTAGTTACTATTAACATTGCCAGCCAGTTATTCAATAATGAAAAAAAGGCAAAAACAAATCAATACATGTTCTAAACGTATTTTTTGTCTCTGTTGACTGAGGAAATTGATAAGCAGTGTGGAAAAGTTTGGCATTACTGTGGAGCGGAGGTATAAACATACAGGTAACTATAGATGAGTTTCTACTGGGATGTGTTCTGTACTGACTGCTCATCTTACTATTATATTGTCCCCATTTCTTTCAGACTCCGGAAAAATCATCCTGCTGCAGTTTTTCACTCTGATCTCTTCCCCTGTTCTTCCCAAACAAGTACCTCAGTGCAGCCTATTTTATGTGGAGTACTGAGGTACAGTTTCCCATTGTTGGCATTCAACTCATCTTTCAAACTCCAGCTTCCAAACAACACCAACATCTTTCGTTAGAGTTAGGGTAGTATGGTTAGGTTGTGGTTGGACTTGATGATTCTTAAGGTCTTTTCCAACCTGAGTAATTCTATGATTCCACCTATCTGCTCAAAGCTGTATTTACTGTGACCAACATTAACTGTAATCCTTTTCTCAACTGTGTCTCCAGACTAACTGCCTTCATACATATACGTAATAACATAAATAGCCATACATGAAATATATATTAAAAAAACACCAGTAAAGTTTCTGATCACAACAGTTCCAAATACTTGCAGCAGGAGGCATGTAAGATTGAGACATGGTCAGAAAGAGCAAGGATAGAAGTTCTGTGCTGTATGGGAGTCTTTGAATGAGAGCCTCACCCCTCTACTTGCCTTATTCTGTTGTGACTACACTGGGTATGTTTGGCAATTACATTTTGTTCCAAAAATCGCCCTGTCCAACAAACACATTTGTTTGAACTATCAGCTTCAATGTTTTTCACTAGATTTTGCAAGTCCAGCATGCGTAAGAGGAAAAAAAACTTAAACACAGAGACTGACCTTTTCACTCTGCAAGCAGAGGTTTCAACAAAGTTGTGCCTGATTAGAGATTTCAGAAGATTTCCTAAGCTTTGAAAGCCTTGGAGGTATTTGTAAAACAGAGCCTGTTTTTTTTACAGCTTGTTTCAGTGTTGACACTCACTGAAAGGCAGAAGAGGTCCTGGCACTCCAACTAACCCAGCATGCTGTGCTTACTCAGAAGCATAGCTGGAGACAACTCAGGCTCTGGCTTGCACAGGTTAACAGTTAATAATACCTTTGGCCAAGCTCCTTCATTTGACTTCTTCTCTACTCTTGTCAAATGTAAACTGAGACTTTCTAGCTAATGTTCTTATTGCTGTGTTACTATTTATGCCTGCATTATTTGTTTTCAAGACAACTTGTAATAGCAGTGTAAATCTCGCACTCACAATCTATGGTCATACCAGACAGCAGTCTCCAGCACATTGTTGCTGATGCAGTACTAGATGAGAGAAACAAGAATCAAAAGGTATCAAGGGGTTTTCACTAGGAATGAACTACGCTTTAGAGGTTTTCTTAAAAGCAAAGAATGGGGACTGAAAACAGTTGCTCAAAGATCTGGTTTCTGGCATACTGCAAATTAAAGGGAAACGTGCAGTAGTTTAACCAAAAAGATGTTCAAGTGGGATCAGATGGAAAGCTTTAATTTCCATACTAAGTTTTACTTGGATGTAAATTGCTGGAGCAACACCGATAACCCAAATGACCACAAAATACTGATATCCAAAGTAAAGCTTTCCCGAAATGCTCTTGCAAGTTCCAGAGTCTCTACTGCTGCCAGATTAATTTGAATTCAATGCATTAACTTTGTTTAAAAATAACTCTCAGCTTCAGAGAGGAGTTTGGAGCCAGTTGACCTCCCTCTCAGCATATGTAAGTGATAATGGCAGGTGAACATGTACTGTACAGTAGCTTCGTATTTCTGCCATTAGGATTCATGTCACTTTCTATTTTTGAGAGTTGACTGAGTGTTTACTAGGCTACGCCTCATCCTTCTCTTTCCCCTGTACCGTAACCTTGTAACTCAAGATGCTGGTGGCAGTATTGGGTTTGCAGTTCTCTGACCTTTTGTCCTTCTACTTGAAATTGACTGGTTTCATCCTGCAATGGCTCCTGGTTCAGTTACACTGATAACCTTTCATGACATACCTTGTGAACTTCCCAGCAGAAGCAGGAAAGGATCACAGATTACCTCAGTTTGAACAGCAGCAATTCAAAGTCAGGTCCCTGCTGGGCTGCAATGGAGCTTGGTCTTTCTGAAATAGCCCCGGATGCCACTAAGGGACTTAACATTTAAGCCTTAAAGTGACTGATCCAAAAGCGACCCAGAGATTGAATTAGTGCCTGAATGATAGAATTTACATTATGGGCCCCTTTCTCCTGTCTTTATTTAGGCAAAATACTTAGGAATCTGTTAAGTACTTTGAAACAGAGGCAAAAGAATTGAGCCACCTGTAGAATCCATTCTAGTACATTTAACAAGGAAAAGCAATTCCTTACACAACTACGCCACCATTCACAGTCCACTCATCCTAAGATGTCCAGAGAAGGAAACGCCTGACAAATGGGCAAACTTTTAAATGACTTCGCTGTTTCTGCACAAATAGTCTCCAAGTAAAGCAGGAGTTTTATCTGTATGCCAGCTGATAGATTTAACTGGAATCAAAGCACTAACTGCTAGCATTTAGTAGCCTAGCTCCTGGAATAAAAGGATTTGGTAAAAGCTGAACATTTGCAGCCATTTTTTACTAAAGTGCTGAGCTTTCTTCTTTATTTTAGATCTCTACACCTCGCTTTTCCTTCATCTCCAAATTATTCAATGCAACACAAACCTTGAATGCTCTTAGACACACACTAAGATGCATAACAGACTTTTTTCCCCTCCAGTATTTTAATGAGTTGCTAATACTTTTCCCAAGTAACATTATTTACTTTTAAACATTTGGCCTATTTTTTTTATTCAGCCTTTCTTTAAGGAATTATCATAGATCTATATCCTTTCCACAAGCACTTGAAATACAGCCACTATTTTCCCTACATGCCATTGCCATATTTCACTGCAAATTGCTCAGTTATTTTAATGTGGATGCACAGGCAGGGAGTTTGTGCTTATTCACACAGAAGATTAATTTGCTTTGGTAGCATTCGTGAGAGCAACTGCTGACCAGTCTCGTATCTCCAGAGACCACAATATGCTGTCTTTCCCAAATTGCAGCAGGGAAAGCACGTTAACAAGACCTTGCTGATTTATGCTAGCACTCCAGCTGAGCAGTCATACCTAAGGTTGTTGCAAGAGGTAACAGACCTTTACATTGAATCCTTGGTTTGTCTGCCTGACCTGCCACTTAACTGGTGGTTAACTGTTAATGCATTTCCCAACAGTGTCCTGTGATAAAGAAACATGCTAATGGTTTCATAACATATTTCATTGCAGGTAAATGTCTCCATCAGCTAAAAGTCTATATTTCCCTGTTCACAACAGGGTTATAAAGCAACACTGATTTTAATGCTTTAGAAAACAGTAGCTAATGCATTGTACAAATCTCAAGCCTTTTGCCCACGTACACTTCTTCAGAGCTCAAAGTATCATCCTCGATAAGGGTGAGAAACGCTGGCCTGGCTCTTACATGTCTGATAAATGTGCACAAAACAGCTGAGTGAATTAACAAACCAAGGGCAAAAGGCAAAGATCGTGCATGGGATTAAGGTAGACAACGATCCTCCCTGAAACATGCTATTTGATGATTTCATTTTGAAAAGGGAATTCGACTTCGAACCCCTACCAGTATTTTCCACAGAGCTGAAAAGTAGGGATGACAGATGTCCCACCAGCTCACTAGCTACAGTCACAGCAAATATAGTTTTCTTGTCACCACCTACAAATCCCAGGGTATGACTGTCTTTCCTTCCTCTCCCCCTGCCATTTATCCCTCTAATTCTACATTTCCTCACCCCACCTGCTCTGCCAGAGCTCCCAGCTCATCTGCCTGCTTGTCAGCTTCCCTCACGATCACTGCCTCAGAGTCCCTTAGGAGCAGTAAGAGTTTCCTGAGCTCAACTGCAAAGCCCCCATCCTCATTTTAAAGGCTTATTACTGTCATGCCACTATAAGGATCTGAACATACGACTTATATATATATATAATATATATATATTTATNAAACTCACTGCCTTTATTAAATGCTTTTGCAATTCACTCATGACTAATGAAAAGGCTTGTCTGTACTCCAAAGTTAATTCTGACCAGGACAGAGTAGCCATGCACTGCAATAGCTACTGCTGAATAACTTGTGTGTGAAAACCTGCTCTAGAATCAGTCTGCCTTGTTCCACTTTTGATTAATCCACTCTGAAAGACAGAATTTGAGATGAGACACAAACCAGAGCCGAGTTCTTTTTTTAAGAAGTACTTGAATTCAATATTTGTCTTTCACTGTTCTCTCCTTTCCTTTTCAGTAGACTTTTTGGCATTCACTTAATTCAGCTCCTCAGTAAGAACAGAAGTAGTAGGAAAATGCAGTTTTCTGGAGAACTCTTTTATTGATTAATTCCTGCCAGTATCCTTGAATTCTACAGCAAATATTGGAACTAATGATCTCTGGACATGGAAGGCTTCTGGTTGTACTTTTAGGTTCAGCATCTCAGGACCCCAGCACTCAAGATCTGTTGTTTGCACAATCCAACTCTTTCTCAGTAACTCTGAGAGGGGAATGGAGAGGATCACCTTTGGTACTATAGCTGCATAATGAATGACCATAGCAGTTGCTTTGCTAACATTATATCCAGAGAGCTCTACGGTCTTGCATGAGAATTTGGTCAACGCACTCTGTCAGAGCCTCCAAACAGTGCAACAATGCCACTAGCAGTCAGTGGCTCTTTAGGCAGCTCGTGAAGCATTTTGCCTGCAAGAGAGATAACTGACATCCTTTTCTTCACTACCACAGCTGTTTACATGGTGACTTCTAGCCCTCAGAAAAACAAAATATCAACCTCTTCCAAGAGGGCTCATAAAGGCAAAAAGTAAATATTCACGTGTACCTGGAGCCATTCTTGCTTTTTAGAATGCCCAGCAAAATAATTACACAAATATATTTTTTTTAAAAAAAGCAGTGGCAACAGATGACTCCATACCATTGAGGGTCCCCTATATTTCTTTTCCTTGGCTATGTTTCTCACTGTTCTAAAATAGGTGGTCTGAACAACACTGGTGTTTGCATTCTGCCTGCAGCTAGACAGGCAGGAAGCCCAGTTTTCCATACTGTGCTCCTGACCACAAAGCACATACCTGAGGCCAGGATTTGATGAGACAGATTTAGGCTAGCTACTACCAGATCAAAAACGCTGTGGCCACAAGCTACACAGAGCTGATTCAGCACAGATTCACCCTCCAGATTTAAGAATGTCAAATTTTTGGGAAGTGATAGAGTGGAGAAAAAGGGAAACTTCATTTTTACAGATGTTACATGAGATTAAGCATAAACTGTCCTGCTGCAGATAGCACAGAGTTTATAAACTCTATACATTTGCACACATTTGGTAGAAATTCAGTCAAGTGAAATCAGTTCTTCTGTGCCAAACGGTGGCTCCAGGATGCTCCACAAGTGAACAAACTTGGTACCTGGTGCTGGTTGGTGGTGAGTTAGATACCAGCACTGTATGCAGAGGCACCCACTGCTCTGGCAAGACTGTAACTGCAAACCACCATACCAGGACTTAGGTAACCATGAGATTCAGCTGATGAAGAGTGCTGCTGCAGACAAAACCCAAAAATGCCACTGAAAAGAAAATAAGAAAAAGAAGCAGATGGTGTCTCTAGCAAGAGTTCATGTGGCTTCAGCAGCAGTCGGAAATGAACATACAATGGCTGGCACAGAACAGTGCATTTTAAGATACATAAGCTCTCAGTGTGTAGCAACCGTTGCAATATTTAACTAGCACATGAACACTTGAAACTCTCTGTGGAAGGGGTATAGAGCCACTGCAATACATTTCAAGTAACTGTATGTCCTGTCTTTTATTTCGTGTGAAAATGCTTATGTTTAGCCAGAGCATAATAAAGCCCAAGTTGGAGGACAGCAAATAAGGACAGGAGGCCAGACTGGTCTTTCACACATTTGTAACGTGTATAAGAATCAGTTGGAAAGAAAGAAGGTTTTTCAGATTAAGAAAGACTATCTACCTTGCTTATAACTGTTGAAGAGAAAAATGTCTTAACACCTATCCTGCATGGATTCCTTGCTTCCACGTGCTGTTCTTTTTTAAAAGGGCATGGAAGCATATTTCCTCAGCAATTTGAGCATTTAAATGGCTTGGAGCAACCAGCAGAGAGAAGAGACAAAGAATAGGTGTGTCCATCCGTAAACATGCATGAAAATACCAGAGCCACACAATGTTTTCCACATGAAAGAATAAACCAGGCTTCTGTTTGCTCATCAGCTGTAACAAATTTGCCAGAATGGATCCTATCTCCAGCTGGTGTAAATTAGAGATGCACTACCGGCTTCAGCAAAGCTACACTGAGTAACTGCAGCCTTGGATCAGTGTCTTTATTCATGTCCCTGAATCCACAGTCTCATGCATTTAAACTACTCCATGAAACACAACGTGCAAATTTACAGAGTGCTTTTACCCTCAAGTGCATAAATAGCCTGAAGTACAAATTCACAACACAATAGTTTCCGCCAGCACGCATATACTGTCTTGAACTAATATACCATAAAAGGCAAGAATCAACACAAATTAAACAAGCTGGCCCAAAGAGTTGGCAACTTGACTTGTAAACAAGCATCATGCTGTCCCACTTCATTCCTGGTATTGATTTCTAGTTAATGCAAGCAATTGCAAGCATGTCTAAGAAATGATGTTTACTATTTGTCTCGAAAAAGGAATTCTCCTTTGCATCCCACATCCTCTCAGACTTCTGTATTCAGAAGGCTCTACTCACCCACCACAGCTCCCCTCTTGGCAGCACCGATTGAGAGAGGAGTATGGTAGCTTGTTCACTGGGTACTCAAGTGTACTTTCCCTAAACAGAGTGAAAGCCTCACTCTTGTCACCTCTTCCCCTCCATACATTCTCAGCCTCTACTGCTTAAGCTTCACTTCTGCTTTTCTCGTGGGCTCTTCTTCTGTTTCCTACCACTAGAGCTCCACAAGCACAGTGGAATACGGTTTCTCAGTGTTATGTTGGTACACTGAAGAGAGAAAGAGGTGGCACCAACTGTTAAGCAGGGCACCAAATGCTTTCCTGATCCACCATCGAGACATCCACAAAGCTTTTGGGCAACACAGCTCTAGCAAGCAGTCCTCAGAGCCCTCAACCTGCCCACAACAGAATCTCATTGCCTCCACTGTAACCAGTCACGTTTCCAAAGGTGAGAAGTCAGAGGAGAATTAATAACGACACAGAGAGATAATTGCTTTGTGCATCAATTCTTAGTTGTTTTTTGTTAATTAAAACAGAAAAAAAAAAAAAAAAAAAAAAAAGGCAAATACCAGCTATACTATCACATTCTTTTGCTGGAGAAGGCTTTAGTGTAAAGTTAGTTGGTTTGTAAGTATTACTCGTATTATGTATGAGTATTTTGTAAAATCCACTTGGGTTCATTCTTTGCCAAGCATCAGTGGTCAGAAATTACGAGTTAAGATGTACAGTACTCAGCAGCTGTTCTAAAAAATTAGTAACATATTCAAATATTTATTTGTCTTCTACTTTCAGGGTATATTCCGTGCCTTTCAGTAATGTCACTTCAGAAAACATCCTTCAAAAGGCATCGTTCTGCATCATGGCCATGGCCAAAGTAACAGTATCTGTCAAAGCACACTTTCAAGGAATATATCTAAAACTTAAATGTTTAAAACAGTCTTCTGGGTGAAAAACTGTTCCAAAATGAATTGCTTCATCTGTTAAACTTAGAACTGATATTGCACAGACCTGTTGGCAGCTCAGCAGAGGAAAAATATTCCTGTAAATTGTTTAATGTGGCTGGAGCACTAGGCTAAGCCTTGCTTCCTAAACCCCACACACTTCTTGCCAAATCCATGCAGAAGCTGCTGGAGGTGTCTTTTGTATCACAATGCGTTACCACCTCCCAGCACTGTTTGAAATGACCACACTCCTCTCCCCCTGCAGGCACCGCTCACCTGGCATCACCCAACCAACTAATTACCAAAACCACCCAAAGAGACACATGTTTCCCAGGCTAACTCATGCCTGCTTTCCACTGAAAGCTCTTCACAGACATGTTCAAAGAGAGGAGAAAACTACCACAGAATCATAAAAGTTGGAAAGACCACTGAAATCATCTAGTTCAACTATCTACCTATAAACACCATGCACATTAACAGGAGAACCTTATCTTCTTATGAATCCCTCAGGCCAGAGAGGCTTCCACAAGCCAGAAACTGCCTCACTTAATCAAGAGTTCTCTCTAGCCAGCAGTTCACACAAACATTTCATAGTATAGAAATACAGTTGTCTGTGCTACTAAATTGTTCTCACAGTTTGTTACCTGATGTTGGCCTACAGCTATTTTTCCAAACATTCCTGCACAGAGGTAGGGAGTTTGAGTAAAAGACTGCTCCTAACAGGCAGAATTGCATGCAGGAACCGGGCTCTGGGTAGTAACACAGACATGAACAATGCTGGGACACAGGTGTGGGTGACAATTGGTTAGGACAACCCACTTACTGTGTTACTTGAGCCACCTTCATCAAAAGCTTTCATAGGAAGTGATATAACATCCTAGTAGGCTTATAGAATTAGTGGCTATAGAAGTATAGAATTAGTAGTGACTGTGTGACCAGGTAGGATGAGTGACTGGAAGATACAGAGGGTATTTTCTAAGCTCTGGGTAAGTAGGTTAGTTCTTTATTTTTATAATGCAAACACCCTAGGTACAAGAAAAACAACAAGGATGTGCAAGAATCACTACACATTACTTGGATTCCCTAAATTTATATAGAAATCTGTTTTTTTTTTTTTTCCAAGCACATATTACACAGTTAATAACAAGTACAAAAAATGGTCTACATTGAGTGACACTGCTCTTTGTTCTTCCCCTCCGTGATTCAGATTTTCCTGAACCACCACCTGGGACTGCAAAGCATCTGTGATGTGCCTGTGCCATTCAAGAAAAATAAGCTTTTGACCCAGTTGATCCATTTACATGAAAGTTAATGGAACCTATAATCCCCAAGAACTGGCTCCTTTCCCAGACTATGTATAATTTGGGCTAATCGTAGAACAAAGGGAGTAGAGGTTAGCAGAAACACCCCTCAGAGTTAAGAGCATTACTCTGTGAATCCCAATAAACTATCATTTAGTTGGTTTGCTGCATTTAGCTATTGCAATCTTTTTTGTTTGTTTGATATTTGATTTCTTACTGAACCTTGAGAAACCCAGTAGGACATATGACAACAACCATAAGTAATCATTTGTAGTTAGTTACTACATTAGTAGTTACTATTAACATTGCCAGCCAGTTATTCAATAATGAAAAAAAGGCAAAAACAAATCAATACATGTTCTAAACGTATTTTTTGTCTCTGTTGACTGAGGAAATTGATAAGCAGTGTGGAAAAGTTTGGCATTACTGTGGAGCGGAGGTATAAACATACAGGTAACTATAGATGAGTTTCTACTGGGATGTGTTCTGTACTGACTGCTCATCTTACTATTATATTGTCCCCATTTCTTTCAGACTCCGGAAAAATCATCCTGCTGCAGTTTTTCACTCTGATCTCTTCCCCTGTTCTTCCCAAACAAGTACCTCAGTGCAGCCTATTTTATGTGGAGTACTGAGGTACAGTTTCCCATTGTTGGCATTCAACTCATCTTTCAAACTCCAGCTTCCAAACAACACCAACATCTTTCGTTAGAGTTAGGGTAGTATGGTTAGGTTGTGGTTGGACTTGATGATTCTTAAGGTCTTTTCCAACCTGAGTAATTCTATGATTCCACCTATCTGCTCAAAGCTGTATTTACTGTGACCAACATTAACTGTAATCCTTTTCTCAACTGTGTCTCCAGACTAACTGCCTTCATACATATACGTAATAACATAAATAGCCATACATGAAATATATATTAAAAAAACACCAGTAAAGTTTCTGATCACAACAGTTCCAAATACTTGCAGCAGGAGGCATGTAAGATTGAGACATGGTCAGAAAGAGCAAGGATAGAAGTTCTGTGCTGTATGGGAGTCTTTGAATGAGAGCCTCACCCCTCTACTTGCCTTATTCTGTTGTGACTACACTGGGTATGTTTGGCAATTACATTTTGTTCCAAAAACCGCCCTGTCCAACAAACACATTTGTTTGAACTATCAGCTTCAATGTTTTTCACTAGATTTTGCAAGTCCAGCATGCGTAAGAGGAAAAAAAACTTAAACACAGAGACTGACCTTTTCACTCTGCAAGCAGAGGTTTCAACAAAGTTGTGCCTGATTAGAGATTTCAGAAGATTTCCTAAGCTTTGAAAGCCTTGGAGGTATTTGTAAAACAGAGCCTGTTTTTTTTACAGCTTGTTTCAGTGTTGACACGCACTGAAAGGCAGAAGAGGTCCTGGCACTCCAACTAACCCAGCATGCTGTGCTTACTCAGAAGCATAGCTGGAGACAACTCAGGCTCTGGCTTGCACAGGTTAACAGTTAATAATACCTTTGGCCAAGCTCCTTCATTTGACTTCTTCTCTACTCTTGTCAAATGTAAACTGAGACTTTCTAGCTAATGTTCTTATTGCTGTGTTACTATTTATGCCTGCATTATTTGTTTTCAAGACAACTTGTAATAGCAGTGTAAATCTCGCACTCACAATCTATGGTCATACCAGACAGCAGTCTCCAGCACATTGTTGCTGATGCAGTACTAGATGAGAGAAACAAGAATCAAAAGGTATCAAGGGGTTTTCACTAGGAATGAACTACGCTTTAGAGGTTTTCTTAAAAGCAAAGAATGGGGACTGAAAACAGTTGCTCAAAGATCTGGTTTCTGGCATACTGCAAATTAAAGGGAAACGTGCAGTAGTTTAACCAAAAAGATGTTCAAGTGGGATCAGATGGAAAGCTTTAATTTCCATACTAAGTTTTACTTGGATGTAAATTGCTGGAGCAACACCGATAACCCAAATGACCACAAAATACTGATATCCAAAGTAAAGCTTTCCCGAAATGCTCTTGCAAGTTCCAGAGTCTCTACTGCTGCCAGATTAATTTGAATTCAATGCATTAACTTTGTTTAAAAATAACTCTCAGCTTCAGAGAGGAGTTTGGAGCCAGTTGACCTCCCTCTCAGCATATGTAAGTGATAATGGCAGGTGAACATGTACTGTACAGTAGCTTCGTATTTCTGCCATTAGGATTCATGTCACTTTCTATTTTTGAGAGTTGACTGAGTGTTTACTAGGCTACGCCTCATCCTTCTCTTTCCCCTGTACCGTAACCTTGTAACTCAAGATGCTGGTGGCAGTATTGGGTTTGCAGTTCTCTGACCTTTTGTCCTTCTACTTGAAATTGACTGGTTTCATCCTGCAATGGCTCCTGGTTCAGTTACACTGATAACCTTTCATGACATACCTTGTGAACTTCCCAGCAGAAGCAGGAAAGGATCACAGATTACCTCAGTTTGAACAGCAGCAATTCAAAGTCAGGTCCCTGCTGGGCTGCAATGGAGCTTGGTCTTTCTGAAATAGCCCCGGATGCCACTAAGGGACTTAACATTTAAGCCTTAAAGTGACTGATCCAAAAGCGACCCAGAGATTGAATTAGTGCCTGAATGATAGAATTTACATTATGGGCCCCTTTCTCCTGTCTTTATTTAGGCAAAATACTTAGGAATCTGTTAAGTACTTTGAAACAGAGGCAAAAGAATTGAGCCACCTGTAGAATCCATTCTAGTACATTTAACAAGGAAAAGCAATTCCTTACACAACTACGCCACCATTCACAGTCCACTCATCCTAAGATGTCCAGAGAAGGAAACGCCTGACAAATGGGCAAACTTTTAAATGACTTCGCTGTTTCTGCACAAATAGTCTCCAAGTAAAGCAGGAGTTTTATCTGTATGCCAGCTGATAGATTTAACTGGAATCAAAGCACTAACTGCTAGCATTTAGTAGCCTAGCTCCTGGAATAAAAGGATTTGGTAAAAGCTGAACATTTGCAGCCATTTTTTACTAAAGTGCTGAGCTTTCTTCTTTATTTTAGATCTCTACACCTCGCTTTTCCTTCATCTCCAAATTATTCAATGCAACACAAACCTTGAATGCTCTTAGACACACACTAAGATGCATAACAGACTTTTTTCCCCTCCAGTATTTTAATGAGTTGCTAATACTTTTCCCAAGTAACATTATTTACTTCTAAACATTTGGCCTATTTTTTTTATTCAGCCTTTCTTTAAGGAATTATCATAGATCTATATCCTTTCCACAAGCACTTGAAATACAGCCACTATTTTCCCTACATGCCATTGCCATATTTCACTGCAAATTGCTCAGTTATTTTAATGTGGATGCACAGGCAGGGAGTTTGTGCTTATTCACACAGAAGATTAATTTGCTTTGGTAGCATTCGTGAGAGCAACTGCTGACCAGTCTCGTATCTCCAGAGACCACAATATGCTGTCTTTCCCAAATTGCAGCAGGGAAAGCACGTTAACAAGACCTTGCTGATTTATGCTAGCACTCCAGCTGAGCAGTCATACCTAAGGTTGTTGCAAGAGGTAACAGACCTTTACATTGAATCCTTGGTTTGTCTGCCTGACCTGCCACTTAACTGGTGGTTAACTGTTAATGCATTTCCCAACAGTGTCCTGTGATAAAGAAACATGCTAATGGTTTCATAACATATTTCATTGCAGGTAAATGTCTCCATCAGCTAAAAGTCTATATTTCCCTGTTCACAACAGGGTTATAAAGCAACACTGATTTTAATGCTTTAGAAAACAGTAGCTAATGCATTGTACAAATCTCAAGCCTTTTGCCCACGTACACTTCTTCAGAGCTCAAAGTATCATCCTCGATAAGGGTGAGAAACGCTGGCCTGGCTCTTACATGTCTGATAAATGTGCACAAAACAGCTGAGTGAATTAACAAACCAAGGGCAAAAGGCAAAGATCGTGCATGGGATTAAGGTAGACAACGATCCTCCCTGAAACATGCTATTTGATGATTTCATTTTGAAAAGGGAATTCGACTTCGAACCCCTACCAGTATTTTCCACAGAGCTGAAAAGTAGGGATGACAGATGTCCCACCAGCTCACTAGCTACAGTCACAGCAAATATAGTTTTCTTGTCACCACCTACAAATCCCAGGGTATGACTGTCTTTCCTTCCTCTCCCCCTGCCATTTATCCCTCTGTCTAATTCTACATTTCCTCACCCCACCTGCTCTGCCAGAGCTCCCAGCTCATCTGCCTGCTTGTCAGCTTCCCTCACGATCACTGCCTCAGAGTCCCTTAGGAGCAGTAAGAGTTTCCTGAGCTCAACTGCAAAGCCCCCATCCTCATTTTAAAGGCTTATTACTGTCATGCCACTATAAGGATCTGAACATACGACTTATATATATATA
>JACDJE010000264.1:73826-157206 GCA_016647715.1 Pavo muticus | reverse complement strand
TATATATACAAAATAAAAATATATATTTATATATAAAATATATGTTTTATATATATTTTTATATATATATATATAAAATAAAAGACAGAAAGAATGAATTTCTCAGATAAGTCCCAAGATGAGTATTGCTGGGATAAAAACTCATATTTGGTCAGGATTTCACTGACATGTTCTGTCTATTTTTATTGGCATTTTTATTTTTTATTGGGAATTAGCATAAGGATATAACTTTGCTTTCAAAGCTAAAAACAATGCAAGGAAGTAGCAATGAGAACAAAGTGAAACACACACAAAATCTACAACACTGGCACAGGTCATTCTGTGGACAATCACCTTTTTTTGGTATACAGACCTAAGTTTAGGATCCTACTGCTCTGGCCAGATGAGCTTTTCATATGAAGACACTTCATCTTGCCTGCAAACATCCTCCAGACTCCAGCAATAGTGTCCTTGCTTTTCCCCTGCCAGGGTCCACAAGACCTTACTTCACAATCTTCCAACAATTATACACGCTTTGGCCAGAACCTCACCATCCAGCTTCCTTCCACCCATGTTTCCAAAAGGACATTCTCAATCTCTCCTGCTTTACTTTACAAGTGAAATGCAAAGGCCATGATGATGAAATGCAGTTAAAGATCTAGGTATTACCAAGCTATTTATTTGCAGGCCCTGAAGCAGCACACCATGATGAACATCAGCACCTGAGCAAATACTAAGGAAACATTTATCTGTGTAGCACCAAATGACTGCAGCTGTGCTGCTTACAGTGCCTCTACATGGCAGTGTCCTGTGCCATGTGGAGGACCTAATTCAGATCACTATCCAGCAGGTAGCTCTGCACTATGCAAGACATACCTCTCATTGCTGTTTCAGGGCCAAAGAGAACTGAGAGGGAGAGAGAGAAAGCTGAGAACATTGCTGTTGCAGCTGCTAAAGAGTCTTTTGCATATTCCACATAAGATGGACTTCTCGTCAAGTATCACCTCTAGTTATCAACTCTCCTTACTGATTTTTTTTTTTTTTTTTTTTTTATTTTTTAAAGGAACAGAATGTAAACATCTTTGTCTCTTCCTGCCTTTCCCCTGGAGTTTTCTCATTCACCAGTCTGCTGTGTTAGTTACAGGAGATAAGATTGATTCAGCCAGTCAGCAAAATGTTTTGCTCATGAAGCTAAAGTTCAGCTTTTCTCCTATACTGGAAGTGGTGATACTTGGGCTTAGGAGAAAAACGTGTTTTAAAACTGGCTGATCAAATATTTTAGTAATTAGACCCTCCTGCAGATCTGTAATCCTTTTAGGACTAAATTAACCCTTTGGTCCTTGTGACTGTTAATGCTGTATGTACAGTGCTATATACAGAAGATATTCAAAATAAATCAGTCACTGCTACCCTAGTGATCACTGCGAGTTTTACTTTGGGGAAAGGGTAATCATATGAAAGATCTTGGTCTAAGATAGTACATTTCCCATGTCTTTCCTTTAATCAGCAAAGAAGTTCTGAATTAAGAAAAATCAGAATCCATATATCATTATAGTCATAAAATAAATGTAGCACAATAATATTTTTTTAGACTGTCGGGCTTTAAAAGAAGTCTGTATTCTCAGGGCCCAAAACATCCAACTTTCACAGGCTTAAATATCAACAGCCCACTCAGAAGCAATTCCCACCAGATAACTGTTCCACAGGCCTCTTGAGGGCAATGTATTTAAGAAAATGCAGAGTAATGAGGCTCCAGGAGGAAGGGGGGGGAGGGGATCAACAAAAAAGGGAGGTCCTCCCCCAAACTGCCATAACAGTTAAGAATTAAATTTGGCAGACATTTCTCAAAGTGACAAGAAAACATGTCAAGTACAGTGTCAGCAACTTCCTAAAACATATCTGAGAAAGACCTTTCTGGCAGGGACCAGGAAGCTTCAGTTGCACCATGTAGGCAAGTCTACCTGAAAGTTCAGGTTGGAGGGGAAAGTACCCTCTGGAGAAAGAGCTCTCCCACCAGCCTGCTCTTCCCTCCCTTCCCATCACAATGTGAGCTCTTCCAGCCTAGCAACTCCACCAGTGTGTTTGCACAGACAACACAACAAAACCTAATGCTGGTTCACTCCTCCCAGTATTACTACTGAGCAAGAAATTACCATACATTTCTAGTAAGAGCACTAGAAGTACATTCCATAATTAACAAGAAAATACAAGCTTGAAATGAGAATCAAAGGCCACCAGTGTCAGAGGTTACAGGGAGGGCAGATAGCATGGAGTTTCTTTACAGCTCATTCCCACTTCTGCTAAAGCAGATGTGTTACGTGAACCTACAGCACGCTCCTTAGGAGTGAAGCACTCAAGTACAGTTGTGCTTATGATGTGAATGTAAGTCAGCTAGAAAGAAAGCCCTGCACCTTGAATCTGACTGTATTCTAAATTCATCCTTAATGAACAACAGGTTTTTCTAAGTCTGTGGGACATTTCTTACTTAGGGATTTTTTTCTCAGCCTAGGAAATAAAAACATCATCAACAATAACTGAACACCCTGCTTCTCCCCTGCAGTTAAGTACTAAATCACTAAATCTTTGTAATTTTTCCTTGTCAACATTCCTGACAGGAATCTCAGGCAGTTGCCTTGCTACCCAGAAAGGACAAGCACACACGGTCTGCTGCACTGCAGCTACTGTCCATGTGACAATAAAGTTACATTTGCCTTTTTCCGTGCAGAATTTGCCTTCATGTGTGGCTTCAGCAGAAAGCACAATAAGAAAAAAGATGCTTTGTCACCCAGACTATCTACCCCTGGTCTGGGCATTATCACAGCAGCCTGCCTGACCAACGCCTTACTGTTAGGGAGAAAACTCCCTCTCATACTGAGTAACAGAACGTGACTGAGCACAGACGTTAGGAAAGGTTATCTTGGGACATGTGGCAGCCCGAAAAACACGTTGCGTCAGCATGGGAAAGGACTGGGCCGGAGCAGAGGATGTGTAGCAGCACGTTCCCGGGCAGAGAAAAGCTCAGAAACATGGAGAAAGTCACCAGCCAAGGGTTTGAATGGAGGCTTTGGAAATGCAAAACAGGCTGCTCTAATGAGGACACTGGCTTTTCCCAGCAAGCAGAAAGAAACGGAGGAGAATGGGAAAAAAAAACAAAACAAAAGGAAGACTGAACACAGAAAACTGTGGAAGACTTTCAAAGATGACTTTAGAAAGTAATCTGAAACCTCAGTCTGACCGAGATAAGCAGTAGAGTCGATCAGGAATTTAGCGGTAGGGTTTCTCATGATAAAATTTAATTAATGTGGAATCTATCGTGCATGTAATTGAAGTGCTGAGGAGTCCTTTACATGGAAAAGGTGAAATTGAAACAAAGCCTTCCCGCCCCAAGGAGCGTTATGAACCATACCTGAGCAAGGCACAGCACACAGCTACAAACTCGTGGGTAACACAAGGAGACAGAGGCACCGTTGGTCAGGCCTGAGAATCAAAGCCAGATTTCAGACCTCCAATTTCAGAGGTCCTGCAGGATGAGAGACAGTCTTAAAGGAGGGTGTGCTTAATCTTTTATTACTCTGATATTCTATTATTGCTGATATTTCAGCAGATGTTACAGACTAAGAGCAAAGTGCAAACGGGAGTGGAAATCTGACAGGGCGTGTTTGAAAACTAATTGGGAAAGTTTAGCACAGTGTACTAACTGGGGAGAGCTACTAGGAATGAGTAACAGTTTCAATAACAGGAGATGTAAAGGAGGGTGAAGGAGATACCAGAAGTGATCTTGCAGTGAAGCACACCATCTCAAGAAGCAGAACTTACTACAAACCAGTGTGCAGAAGGGAAAGTACTACACCTAAACTGTCAATTAAACGTTGCTGTAAAACTGTCAAAAAGCAGTTTGTTTGGAAACAGGCAAAAACATTTTCAGAGTAATTTTTCACCCTGAAAACATCAAAAATGAAAACAAATTTTGCAAAAAATCCAGTGAATGATTGTCACTCAGTGGAGTGCCCATCATGATCAGTAGAATGCAGAACTAACAATCAGATCTAAATGTTATTCTTATCTCTGCTATTTAGCTGCCACATAACTTTAAGCCAGTCAGTTCACTGTTTCAATATCCCAGCTGAAAAAGAGACATAAAAACAGTTATCTGTGTGACAGACGTTAACACTCTGAAAGGGCTCTTTTCCAGAGGTGCTGCAGCACATATTCTTCCTCTGTTTTCATTCTACCTCCCTTTTACTGCTGAAGAGACACCTAGAAGATGTGTAATAAGCTGTCACTTAAATTTCTTTTCAAATTAAACAGGAGAACCTCACTATCTTAAAACACAGCAGTGTGAAAACCCTCCAGCTGAAGTGCACTCATAGATCGCAGTGCTTCACAGGGACCGTACCAACATTTTCTCACACTATGCTTCAGGGCAGATGCCAGGTTTTAGCGCAAACTTTTCCAAAAGCTGGTGGTAGTCAACTCACTATACAACCATATGCACAGAAACCTTGGTGAAGTCCACACAGCTTTCTCTGCCTCTGCTCTGTTCTGGCTTAAAATTTATTGAAATGATGTCTGATGGCCATATGGACTTGTATTTATCTTTACACTCACTGTATTTTAACCATTTAAATAGTCAGTTCCTTTTAGCCTTTTAATTCCTTGCCCACCAGACACATAGCAGACGTGGGATCACAAGGCCAAGGCTTTATTTTTAACCTAGGTAATGCTATAATTTTGAGTAATTCACTCAAATTTATACTACAGTTTTCTTCAGCATGTGCTGAATCTGTGTGTATACACATAGATATATAGGTTAATTAAGAAGCCTGTGTGTGACAGTAACTCTAAAGTCTAATGTGGATGGTGCCATAAAAGTGCAAGTTGTTGCTGTCTTGTATGCTTTCAAAGCCCTGAAGTTTCAATTGTAAAATAAATTCAAGTGAGAGACTTCTACAGACAAGTCTTATCACACATTTATGCTTCAGCAGCAACAAAAAGTGACTCTAATTCTACTCATCACGCACGTACAAAGCGGTATGCACTTCCAGTACCGCACTTAAAAAAACCCAGACTTTTCTTTCCAGGGTGAATTGCATTGCAGAGACTGCCATCCAGTGGTGAACCAAAGGCTTAGCAGATAAATGAAACTGCAGATAGGGAAATTGAAAGATCAAGACTGATAAGGATTAAGCTAATAAAGATGCTGGAACTACTAACGGTAGAAATAATTTACCTCGCTTCAGAAATAATTGCGAATCATGTTTAAGATGTTTGTTTTTCAAATGCTGCTGCACAAAAGAACTTTATACTGACCATCCAAATTAGCAAAAGGAGGCTTTTCAGTTAAAATTTAATAAAGAAACTGCAGTTAAACGCTACTCTTAAACATATCTGAAGCATTCTAAGCCCAGTTTGCCTCCTTGCACTGATCTGTCTCCACTGACTTCAGTGTAGCATACCCTGGGTTTAACCAGGTGTTAGATGAGACAAGAAAATAATTAATGTCACTAAAGGCTTTTTACTGCCTTTTAAAACCTTAGAGGAAAAGAACTTTTTAATACAGGTAAAATTATTCCTGCTCAGGTTGTGATCATTGTATAAATGATTTAAATCTAGTTTGTTAATCATTTTGTTAAGTAGCAGTGATTTTAAGCACTGTGTGCCTTGTGTATCTTTAAAAAACAAGTCTGACAGCACATTCCATGTCTGTTTTTACGAGCTTCCATATTTATTGCCTAGTCTACTGTGTGTATGAATCTTGGTATCTGTGACAGGCTTTTCTTAGCTTATTCCACTGTATACAGCCCATATGTTGTCTATGCTCATAAAACATTTGGTAATTGCATATGCAGGAAAAAAAAAAATGGTTATTTGCTAAGAAACCGAATTACTTTCAGGTTATCCCTGCAGAGGTGTTTTTAAATCCAGCTACAGGAAACAACTGCCTCCTTTTCTTAGAGTTGCGATGAAACTTTGGCAGGATTCTCAGACGTATCTGGCACCTCCCTTCTATTGATTTAAACAAAAATTATGTACCTGAATTCCACGAGGATCTTGGCTTGACTGCTGTTGATGTCGATTTTGGATACAAGAGTGCCTTTGTTGGCTCCCTAGCAAAGCGCTTGGGGATGCAGAAGGATTTGTATTGTTTTCAGGATGAGTCATGCAAGCAGCAGCACAACAGATGGTGTGGGGTGTAGAACAATAAAGACAAAGATATGAGACAGCTAAGAGAAAACTGGAACAGTCAAAGGAACAATCGGAGGATGATCGAGGCTGAAAGGATGAGAGAAAGCAGGAGATTGAGCTTTGCCATGGATAGGGGGCAAATGAAGTGTGGAGTCACTGCTGGGTGAAGTAGCTCAGACAGTGGTCGGCAGGGAAAATTAAAGGACCTGTAGTCAGAGAGGAAGGAATAGAGGTAACAAAGCAAAGAGTAGCATACAGCTGATGGACAGCCAAGTGATGGATTTGAGTTTGATAAAAGAGAAAGTACTAGATGAGGAGAAACGAGGAAATGGATTTACTGAGAAGACTGATAAATGATATCCTTTAAGGACAGAAATAACACCGCAGTTAGAAAGAACAATCAAAAACAGCAGTGATGCCCCGAAAGTTGGAAGTCTAGAATGACAGCAAAGAAAAAACAAGAGATGGCAGCTGCTGAAAGACAACAGTATAAATCCCCAGAAAAAAAAAAAAAAGCCTCAGGCCAGCAAAAGGAGATGAAACACAGTAGTTCTGAGCTGGTGTAATGGCTAACGGTAGCAGAGACAGATACACCGGGGTAAAACACAGAGGAAGTTAAATTTCACAGATCAATGAAGCAGAGTTCTTTAAAGTAAGAATCTGGAGAATCCAGAGTAATTTACAAGTTCATTAGTGTTTTACTGCTGCTCCACCTCAGAGCAGACAGATGCACAGAGAAAGCTGCATCAGCAAAATACTTCCTTGAAATATCACAGACTCCCTCCACCCATTGATTGTTCTGTTCCAGCATGGCAGCTATTCCAACAGCCGCTCCATTCTAACAGCAGCATAATTTAGGGATAGACTAACATGGAAATCAACTAGGAAATGAAAAAGACCTTAAAAAAAAAATAAGAAGAAATCTGTATATTTTAATTTTCCTTAGACCAACAACTAACCCATTTTCTGCTTTGGCAGTAGAAGTTAATGAAATTACTTCCTGCCATCATGTGCAAGTCACATAACTACTTTTTTTTTTTTCCCCCAGATTGAAACTAGACCAACAGGATTCTGTCTTATGAATACACTTCATGGATACAGCTGAAGGACAGATTTAGTCATCTACAAAGACCTTCCTGTAACTGTTTTTAAAGATAGAGAGTGCCAGTGTTTGGAAGGTCAGAAGTTTCAGTCTCACCTCTGAAATAATGAAAATGGGCAGCTGGTGGAAGACACTTCAAAAAAATCATTCACACCAACACTGTATTAGCCTTGTCAGCAAACTTTGACAGGCACTTGACCAGTCTTGCTCTCAAAGCTCCAAACAGCAGAAATACCATCATCGCTGTAGACAATCCAGTCAGGTAGTCAACTATTTTACTCCCAAAATATATTACCAGGAATAACCCAATTTCTTCTTGCTCTATTTATGCAATATCTACTACTGACACACAGGACAAATTGCTCCTTTCCCTTTCACACTTAATTTTATGCCTCATATGCTTTATAATTAAAACTTTTGCATGAGTCTCAGTATGATATCGTACAGCTGAACAAGAAGCAAATGCTCCTATTCAACCTGTGGCCCAGGAGGATTTAAAGGAACACCACATTTTGCCAGCTATACTGCTGATTTAGCTTTACTATTTCATAGAATTATAGAATTGCTCAGGTTGGAAAGACCTTAAAGATCAAGTCCAACTGCAACCTATTTTGCACTTGGAACAAGAGTAAATAAGCTAGTTTATTCATTTTACAGCACTATTTGATTTGTGAAGATCACTACGCTACATCCTTATTCTGACCTTCAGCAGTCTCTTCAATTTTATAATGTATGCTAACGTACGTAATAGGTACTGCCCATTCTATCCTGGTCACTGGGTGTTGGATGAATCTAGCCAAGGGACAGTCCTCAAAAAAAATCCACTCTGATAAACGGATATGAACTAATCAGTAAACAATCTCTAAAAATGGTTTTCAAAGTACTTTTACATCCAGCTTACAGTTGTTTCAGCTAGACAAATTTCCATAACATGCAAGACAGCTTTAAAAGCTACAGCCTTGTATGGGAACTGTTGAATCATTGCCTGAACCTCTGATTAACCACCTGAGGCAAGCACTGAGTCAGCCATGGGAGCACAGGTGAAGGCAATTCACCTGCATGCCCAGAAGGGGTGGAGCCAGGCTCCACCTCTCCTAGACTCCATTTAACAGCTGACTTCCACTGAAGAAGGATCTCTTCCTGGAGAATGCTCCTTGTGGAGTCTTGCAAGCCTACAACACTGGTGAGCGCCCTTCATTTATATCTGATTATCTTTTCTAACATAGTAATCTTACTAGGCTGACTCTCCTGTATGCTATATAACATCTGTATGCTTATTAACCTTACAAGTCTAGAAAACATCTGCTTTTCCTCTGTCTAAAGGGCCCACACCTCTCATCCATGGCTTATTCTCAAAAAACTCAAGTTGGCTAATTACCTTCTTACTGCTTCCTTCCTGTTGCTCAACATACTATCCTCACCTCCTAAAGCTTTATCTTAGACTGAAGTTATATTTTTGGGTTAATTATTCCACATCCCTCACACCCTCCATCTGCATTTCAAGACAGATGAGGTACTGGAAGGTTGAATATGGAGAATATATTATCTGTCATCCAGGAGTTGTCAGGAAGTTAGAAGTTCCAAAATTGTTTCAGTCTGTTTGCTAAGGAGCACAGAAATCATTTACTCTTGAAGTTTTACCCTAGAACATCCCTGTTTGCCACTGAGCACGTACAATTAACCACCACCAATAAAGGTATCCTGGTTCTCACCTCAGCATTGAACTTTGCAGTGAAAACTGATACAAAAAGGAAATTCCTAACGCCAGTCTTTTGCATTCATAAGTCAGCAGATGATACCACATTGATCTGATTTACTTATAGCTAAATGCTACTTCTCACATTCCACAGGTATAACCACCAATCAGCTTTTACACTTATAGAACCTATATGGTGGTTATTTGATGCAAGTGAAACTTCATCTTGTACCCAAAATACATTAGTAATTGAATTGATATCATTAAACAGCAGCTTAGCAAGACACTTAATAGATTCAAGATATCAGAACACAGCGCCTCACTTCTATATCACCAGTTAAAACATGGTGCAAGCCTAGGCATGCTTACCTCCCATTATAGGGCCACAGCTGTTGTTCTAAAAAAGAAAAGCTTATGGTCTTAGTTCGGTTCTTAGCTGATAGATATCCACGTCAAACAAAAAGGACACCAGCATCATTACTTCTCATCAGAGAAATCAAACCACCTGGAAACTCTCCCACTTCCATCAGTCACTTCCCACAAACACCACCCTTTTAGAAGATGCATTAATTGCATATTTTCCTGCCACTAAAATTCTAACTTCAATTCTCCAGTAATTAGCACAGCTGAAATGCCTCAGGGTCACTGTAAATTGTTACAAAATTGTGTTC
Source organism: Pavo muticus (assembly GCA_016647715.1). Classification (NCBI taxonomy): domain Eukaryota; kingdom Metazoa; phylum Chordata; class Aves; order Galliformes; family Phasianidae; genus Pavo; species Pavo muticus. Next base: position 147,572 of record JACDJE010000264.1, on the reverse strand, counting down.
TTCCAATCATTTCAATTCATTCATTTTCTGTAATTGTTTCAAACCTCTTTAACCATGCTCTGGAAGAAAAATATTCTAAAGCAACCACAAAATTGAAAAGCAGGAACTAGAAATTCCAATGGTAAGTCAGAGCTAACACTGCAAGTCTTCAAAAGGAAAACCTAGCATTGAAGGCAAAACGCAATCATCGTATTCACAGAAGTGTAATATTATTTATTTCACAGCCACTGTGATGTTACAGGGAAAAAAAGTTTCTTTTGTATACAGCATTTCCAAGCACATCAGAAAAATAAGTGAGATCTGCCATCTTCCCCATAATCAAATTCACTCCCTCCATTGGGAGCAGCGGCAGCAATTTACAACTGCTTCTGTTACTAGTACCTACTCCTTCTTAATCAATACATTAAGAAAATATATCTATGCATATAAAGTAGGTAACTAGAACAAGCATCCAGCTTCAAAAGAAGCTGAGGCATTTTCAGACTCCTACACAAGATTCCATTAAGCACAACAGATTCAGAACCAAAACAAGATCTGTTTTTATTTCAGACATCAGTGGGGACTACTTCATACCAAAAAACAAACTTACTGGTAAAAAGTGTTATACGTTTTAATTAACAATTACACATTTTTTTCAAGTTCATACTCAGACTTATCAAAATGCCATAATTATCTTTACCAGCAAAGGTATTTATCAGCATTCCCTCAATATGGCTGAAACATCATACTCCTGCTGTAAGGATAGGAGGCAGCAGGTATAACTGCTTTAAACCAGTTCCAGATCACCCAAGAAACGTAGCAATCACAATCAAGTAATAAAGAAGAAATTACTTACCCCTTTCTAAGGATCAGAGCTCCCCCACACACTCCAAAGAAGGTGATCTCTCAGTAGAGACGCTTCCCTTCTGGCTGCCAGCTCTTAAATGAGGTTAGGGAGGGGTGGACCCTGGGTCACACAAGTGAATTGCTTCCACCTGTGCTCTCCCAGGGCTGGCTACACCCCTTCACCAGGTGCTCAATCACTGCTTCAGGCCCTGACCTAACGGATTCCATACACCTGCCAAAAATTGTTTCAGTGGTACAGACCTTCCAAACATGCTACTGTTCCATAATTTGCAGAAGTCCAGAAATTGTACTGGAGTAAAAAAAAGGAAACCAGAACACCTGGCCTTTTTTACCTAAATCATTTTTTTGTTTGTTTAAATCAGTTAATTTTATTAAGAGTTCACTTATGTGTATGCTAACTTTCAAAAGCTACAAAGGTTATAAGTACCGTAACTATACTTATGAAGCATTATTGCTCCAAGATTATACTGAAGCCTACAGAGCAGCCACAGATTCAGTATTTTCTCCAGCAAGTCAGAAAATTAAAGACCTCTTGACTTCAGTCTGACTCTTTTCTGTTACTTGGAAAATAAGCCAAACAGCTGTTTTTAATCAAGGAAAGATGTGTTCCTGTATGCTCTGCTTTATCACAGTGTTTCAACTTTAATTTCTCACACCACAATCAAGTTCCATTCACGCTAGTTGAGAGCACCACAGATGGGAATTATCACTAATTAAAGGTTTCTTTCTGTCTCTTTTTTTAACTACACTAAAATCCTACAAGCTACGAGCTGTTACCTGTAAAGAACAGCAGGCATATACACAAAATACCAGCCCTTCTTTCTCTGATAATACAACTCCCACAGTGTACAGCAATATGTCTTCCTTGCAGCTGATGTGAAAGCATCCTGCAGAAATTTTTCCGTATGTGACCATAAAGCCCCCAGCCCAAATCCCAAATAAACCAATCTCCAGCCATACATGCTGAAATATTCCTATCTAGCACACATCTGAATCCTGGGTGGTCTATATCTTCCGCTCTGCATTCTGTTTCTGGTTCTCTCTCTAACTCTGCTTGAGCATAGGATCTGAGCAGATCTAGGTTCAAACCCTGTGATCAAAGAAACAAACATTATTTAACCTTGTTTGGTGGAGACATGGTCATTGTCTTAGTCTTATTTTTCCCAAACCATGCACTTACAAATGCAATTTGTTCCACAGACCATAGGCATTCAACTACATAATTAAAATCACTGTTTAAGAGTATGCTCATTTAGACTTGGCGGCAAATCCATAGGCTGAAGTTGAACAGCAATGGGAAAAGTACCAAGTGAGAGGGAGATCAGAACAACTGTAGTCAGTGAGATGTCTGTCTTGCTTGACTTCTTCCACATGTATTATGTACTGTTACTTACTTAACATCAAATCTCTCCCCTTGAAAGTAAGCATACGTCACACCAAAATCTGAGACCACAAGATAACCACTTTGAAAGGAACAGAACTTTGTAGTTATTAACCTCACAGAACAGCTTCAGCTACCCTAAATCTTAATAAAACACACGTAAGATGAACAAACGCAGAAGTCATATTGCATGCAAGAATGAGGGAATGGAAACATAATGTATGTAAGAATGAGGGAATATGCTGAGGGTAAATAATTAATTAGCTCTGAAATTAGGTTAAGTACATGCACAGATATACATACAACTAAGGGAATAAAAACAACTCAGTGACATTTACTATACAGATAAAGCCTCAAACACACGTGGCTCACAGAAAAAACATTCATGTCAGTTTAGAGGGATCCTTCCTACTCCCAAACACATTTTAACGATGCATGATGGTAACATTCAGTCTTTTAAATGAAGACAAAACAAGTTGGAGCCTTAGCTCTCAAACAAAAAAGCAGCAGCTACGGAAGTAAATTAATTTGATCAGTGATAACATCGTATCATTTAGATACAGGACAAGTGCACAGAAAATATGAGGTCTCTTGCCCTTGATATTGATTAAAAAAACAAACTACCCAACTGTGAAAAATAAAGCAGAAACGATGCATTCATGGTACAGCAGAGCATGTCAAGCCTGGATGCAGAATACGTGATGCATACTTGAGAAAAAGCTTCAGAAAATAGATCAAATTCAAATAACTTCATAGAAAATAAGTTTTATTTGGCTTCTTTCGTACACTTTTTTAAAAACAAAAGCACATTCATACAGTTTGCCTCTCCCAGTGAACGTCTGGAATCGCTCATACAAAGCCATTAATAATAAGGCAAAAGGTGCCTTTGAAATCATTTCAGACACGTTGCATTTGGACCGTAAAGCATCCAAAGTTATTTATTTTCAGATTTTTAACTTGGAAAAAAATGTTTCAGGTGTTTCTTGTCCAATTCACACAATTCTCCCGCGCAGGGAAGAGGGGACAGACCTTGCAACAAAGAACTGTAAAACCAATGGGCAATACTCACTTCAAGGCAGAGCTAAAGACAGGTTCTCTGTTTCACTGGAAATTAAAAAACGAAAACAACACAACCAAGTTCTCATTTCAAAAGCTCTAGAACAGAAATGATAAAATGCTGTTTTAAAATGACAAATCCGCCATTGGTAGTGAAAGACTGGTTGCAGAGAGCACTCTCTTCAGATGCTTCTCGTGTTCAGGTCTGTTTCCTGTCGGTAGTGACTATGGAATTTGTTTCTTGCTGCTGCTGCTTGAACGCTTCAGGAAGAGGAGTAAATGCACCTTGGGCTTTCATACATCACAAGAGGTACTAACCCATCAAGTAGCCCCTACAGAATAAAATCAAATTAGGAAAAAAGTTAGCAATCAAATGTTGTAAGAATATTTGGATAACAAGGGATATAATTGCTTCGACTGAGCAATCCAGGCTGCAACGGTCGGCGACCTTGGAGTGTTCGAGAGGGGGGTGGTAAACAGGGAGCTGGCAGCTGACAGTGAGAATGTTTCTGATACTGTAGAAGATTTATAGTTTTTCTCTATGCACCAATCATAGAATTGTATTTGCCTACTATTTGCTAGATAAGCAGTGTAATTTTAGCCCACTATGTAAGTTTGTGTGTGTGGCTATTTTTATCCCTTTGCTCTTCACTATGTAAGTGTGGATTTTCTCAATAAAGTGGAGCATGATGATTTAATCATATTGATACCTGTCATGACTCTGGAACCTTTCGCCTCGTCAATCAAAGGCAGGACTTCCTCAAAAAGCAAGGGACTTACAGTATGAAAACAAAAGCCTCAGCCTGCCAAAACATTCTTCACATGAAGGCTATTTAAAACAGTACATCCTGCACAAGCTATACACCAGCCCGCTTAACTACGCATTCCTTCCGCACTTAGTTTCTTTAATGAACCCTGAAAATGCATCAGACTGCTCTCAATCCGGCTCCAGCAATTGTTTAGAATTTCTGAAGCCCAGGTTACACCTTTTGAAAGCTGCTTTATTTGTACCCTCTACACAAACTACCAGTATTAAGACATTCAGTAGATCTTGACATCCCCTGACACTGAACACAATTCTGGGCTCTTTTTCTCTTCAACTTCTCTAAAACCTTGTTTCTTTAAAGATTTTAAGAAAAATAACTGTCACAACATATATAATCAATGAAACAAGAAAAACTAGCAACCAAGGAACCCAACACATCTGCATTATGAAACACATTTTCTTAATACACATACAGAGTAAGCAAATATTTAAGAAAGGAGTGATAACTGACATTACGAAGTCAACACCTCACAGAGCTACAGAAATTAATTACTGGTACCTCTAAACTCCTGGTTTCAGCTATTCTAAATAAAATAGAAAGGTCTTTGAATATCGATGTATCAAAATGTCATATATACTGCTTCAATGTTATCTTCAGTTTTGCAGCAACAGAGGAAAAAAACACCCATATCACCTTTACTTTAGGCCTGCCTCGGATACTTCTGAAAACCCATTACACGGCAGTCAGTATTTTCAGTTACAACCTTTCACATACCTTGTCAACATAAACGATTCATCTGCCATATTCAGTCTAACTGAAAATTAATTACAACTCTTGCTCACTGATTGTATCATCTGACTTACCAGGATCTGTCACCTCTCGCTGAACCACAGCACAATCTCAGAGCAGCTGGGCCCAAAAGTTTCCCACTTCGTTTGCTTCAAAAATGCACTGAAGAAAAGCAATTTATAGCCAAGGTCCAGATGTTTAGAACAACTGGTTTTATTTCCTGCTACCCTTACATTTACTATTGGTGCCACAAATGAGAAGAAAAGCAGAGAGACTATTAAGCCACTTACGGTAATTTCATCCTCATGAAAACTCTGGCCATGAAGAAGCTCAAAAGCACACTGACAAATCCAATGAAGAGCAGGAGAAACCTATTCAGCTTGGGGATATTTGGTGCATTGGATCGATCCAAAATTATGAATCCTAAGCCACCCATTGTGAACAAAAAGCTAGATGCGAGCCCTTCCATAATATATTGTCCATTTACTCTACAGGAGAAGAAAACAGAGAGGAGAGAAGGTAGGATATTAGAAGTCAGAAAAAGCTTAAAGTAACTACTTGTATTTCAAAATGCAGCTACTCAACGTGCTTTAGCAGCCGTACACAAGATTATTAACTTTGCCGGATGACTTCCTAGCAAAGTAAATTCAGAAAATTTACATTAAATTCAGAAGTTTTAATGTAGTCGTGTAATTTACCTCCGCCACTGATAGCCTGCAAAGCGACCGGCCAAGCACATGACGGTTTTATGCGCAGTAGCGTATATTGTTGGATACCATGCAAGCTCATCAGCTTACAGAAATATCTACTCCAGAAGTAGCACCAGCTTTCACAGATGACTCAAGGTATGGAGCTGGGGCCAACAAGCTCTCCAAGTCTTATTTCCACCAAGATGTTTAGGCAGCTGTGCCCTAACTCTCAGCCTGGAACAAACCCCACTCTGAGTTCTGTGCCAGCACATGAAGCAAACCTGCAGGTTCCAGCAGAAGCGGCTCCTGCCTGGAGAGTGTTTTGCTACTTGCATGCTGGGCATGAAACTGGATCTTCTGCACGCAACAATAACTAAGCCTTTTTCTATTACTGTAATCAGCAATACCAGCAACTTCATAGACATGGTACAACTGAAACTGTTATGTATGTATGCTAATACTGAAATGATAACAATCATTTTTGCCACAGATCCTTAAAATTGTCAATTTCATCTTCTTTCATGTTGTTTGCACTGAACTGTACTAAAGTGCTATCAATTCCCTGCAGAAGTCCAGTTTGTGCACACCACAACAATCCAGCCCAGTCTGAGTCATATGCTACATCCAGCTCAAATCAGAGTTTATACATGAAGTACGACACAGACTTACAGAATGGTTTTGGTATTTTTTAAAAGTAAATAAAAATACAACACTGTGGTTCCCACACACACGTAGAGAAAAAAAAATTAACACGTATAGATTTAGTATTTTTAGACCAATTCCTGACTGAGCAATTTCTTGCTTATGATAATAATAGATGCAAACAGGCTGAGAGAGGACACCATTATGTATTTGTATGTTCACAGAACCGCAGAATCATAGAATAGCCCGGGTTGGAAGGGACCTCAAGGATCACGAATCCCTGTCACAGGCAGGGCCACCAACCTCCACATTTAAGACTAGACCAAGCTGCCCAGGGCCCCATCCAACCTGGCCTTGAACACCTCCAGGGACGGGGCATCCACGTTATGTATCCTCATCCTCAGGCACAAGACTCTCAATTACATTAGAAGCTGAAAGGCCAGATCATCACTTTTCATGAAGATTATGTTGCCATGCATCTGCATCCAGTAAAAAAACCTCAACTTTAATAACAAATAGGTAGAAAAAAATGAAAGCAGTACCAGATCAAAACATATCCATTACCAAAATATTCAGTCCTACAAGCTTTTGAAAGATCTAATTTTTCTAGTTTTTGCTGGATTTTAATGTATTTTTTTAGTTTAGATTTGCAAACCACAGCCCAGATTTTGGACAAGCCCAGACTTTTGGAGAGCTCAAGGCAAGGTGGCACAGTTCCATACACACAGTTTCTTCATACATGTTTGTGAATGTGCAGGGCGCTGCTCCCACCTGTAGGCCAAGAAGGCCACCGGCCGCTGATGTCCATGTTCATCCGTCATCGAGCCCACGCTGGGGGGCTCCACGATCACATCGTAGATAATTCCTGCGAGGAAACAAAGAAACAAACACGGCGTCAGCTTGGAGCCTCAAGCGAATGGGGAGAACGAACGCAACGCTGACAGGAGGTCAGTGCATTCTACCGCCCGTTCGGTGCTGAAGGAGCTTCAGCCACGCGGGTTCGATTGCCGCGGGAATTTCTGCAGGCCGCCCCACCGCGGCCTCCCCTCGCGTCGCGCAGCGGTACCTCCGGTGATGAGGAAGTACGACACCACCACCAGCGCGTAGACCGTCATGGCCGAAGGCATGTGCACCCATCCCGGCCGCTTCAGCTTGATGTTGGGGCACTCGAGAACGGCGAAGGGCAGCCGGAACAGCGTCTCCATGGCGGCGGCTCGGCCCAAGCGATATTCTCGCGCCGCCGGGCGCTTTGCTCACAAGAAGGCGGAAACGGAAACCTAGCCGGGTCCTGGTAGGGGCAAGTAAAGAGAGAAAAAAAAAGATAAAGCCAGCAAAATCACCCCAAAGCGACGGGCGCGCTGTAACGTAAGATATTCTCTGCAGACACTTTTGATGTGCAAAAAACATCCAGAAGCTCAAGCCGCTCCTCAGAGGGTAACGATCCACTTTACCCACCTGCCAGGGCCTAGCAGCCCTGACGTGTCGCTGTGCCGGGTAGCGGGGAGGGCGCACGGCGGAGCGGGCGGAGCCCTGCCCGCGGGACAGGCCGCGCGGGGGCAGCAGCGCTCCGCGCACGCAGCGCCCTCAGGGTGAGCCGCGGGCACGGGGAGAGGGGCCCGATCAGCCTCAGCTGAGCCCACGGAGCAGTGCCCCTCGCCCCACAAGGAGCATCCATCCCCATTGTTGGGAAGAATCTCCGCAGTGGTGCGACTCGGCTGGTCGTTAGCAAAGGTTTCTGACTCTTAAATAAACAGACGTTTATGACATTTTTAATTCTTCCTCAAGTATTCTCCCTCCAGCCTTCCATCTTTCCCAGAGCCCTACGCCTGCCCTACTTAAACCACAGCACCAAAGTTCCTTCTAGCGCAGAAGGCAACAACTAATAAAATTTTAACCGTGTAAACTAACTATAGTAACAGCACCTAAAAATGTCAGGGCATTTAATGTTAGGTCTTAAAGCAGCCTCTAACAAGCTGCAGCCTTCAGAAGGAATTTCAGCACGACCTGATGAGACACAAAGGCCTCATACAACTATGTGACTTACTGCAACATTGATCCGGTATGAGAATATTATTGTAATGACTTGGGGCACTGAAAAAATGAATCTCTGCAGCACAGCAGGCTCTGCTCTGTGCAGCGTTGGTGTGTGCAGGATCACGGCCACCTCCCTCACGCAGAGGCAGTGCTGACCAAGTGTTGTGGGCTTGAAGGCTACTGATCCCAACGCCCCAGCTCTTCTCATCACCTTGTTTTCCTGATATGTGTCTCTTAGCTGAGGAACAGACTACACAGCTAGGCACCGTGTGAAAAGCCAGCACAGAGCCAGCAGGAAAAAATTCCTTTTGTATGCTCAGAACCACAGCCTGAATGGACCCAAGCAATCTTAGAAACATCTTCAAATGCCATCTGTCTGGGACCAAGGTCTGCATTCAAATATTTCACCTCCTTTCTTACTGCTACTCTAAAACCCAATTCTAGGAGCTATTAGGGGTCTGTTCACCTGGAGCTCTGCTTGTATGGTGTCTGCAGCTGCCGATCCAGGCAGCACCCAACAAGTGACCTGAGCACAACAGCTGGAGCTTTCCTCCAAATCCAGATGTAGCTGCACCCGATGGTCTAGCAGACACAGCACTAGCTTCAAGTCAGACAATCGCCCTCTACCCTCAGATTCAAATAGCAGTAAACTGCAGCACGTACTACAAAACAGAAACAAAAAACTACCTTTGGCTTACTCTAGCTCTGTTCATCTGGCACTGTCTTCTAGTCTTTAGCCAGCTGCTTGCTTTTCTGTTTTAGATGTCTTCCAATCATTTCATGTATAGCTGCTGCCACGAAAAAAGGGTTGTTCAGTTACTCCAGTCTGTCTCAGGATTGTGAGACAGAGCCGGGAGCCCTGTTCAAGCAGGCCTGCTTCACCCTCATGACTGTACACAGTATTGTAATGGTTTCTGTTGCATCAAAATCCATTTCTGCCTTTACCAAAGCTGTGAGAAGCTCTTACCAGCTTTCATTGGCATGCTGAAAGACAAGACACCAGGAAAGTGGAACTTTCATTTATTGGGCAGAAAATACAAATAGATTTACTTTGACTTCTGGCTCTGTGCTTGTGCCTTCAACACTTTCACAACAATCTTCTGCTCCTCAATAAGGAAAGCTCTCTTGATTCTGGAAAGGAAACAACATCATCAGGACATGCATCTAATCAACTAAGAACACAAAAATAAGAAAGCTGCAATCAGTTTTGCTGACTCCAATGCTCAATGTTCTACACGTGGTGTTAGCTCCATATTACTTTAAAAGAAGCTGTCAGTGTTCTTGCCAGCACCAAAAGATAGGAGCAGGGGCAGTGGCAGCATACAAATGTAGAGGCTTGGGGAAAAAGCCCTTGTTTGTTTGCAAATGTAGAGTTAGTGCCTTGTAGGCAGATAAGGCAATGCTTGATGGCTTCACTAACTTAAAAGGTAAAAGAAAAAAAAGCTGAAATCCTCAATGGCAAACTAATTTAACAGTTCTTAAAATAGTAATTGGTGAGACCAGCTGGTCAGTTCTCTTCCTCAGAACTACAGGAAAATTGACATAAGTCCGTTCAGCAGAACTGTAACAGCTGCTCTCCCAGGATTAGAGCTTCTTCGTCCACAAACAAACACTGGCAGGTCAAGTCATGCCTGAACACAATTATTTCTGGAAGGCATACGGGCCCACCTTGTAGATGGATCTACGTGGTAGTCTTCATACATCAACAGTCTATTTGATGAGTTTGAGTTAAAAGCAAAAACAGCCTACCAGCAATGCTTCAACAGACAAAGCACAAAGAGCTGCCAGTTGCAGGGAAGGAGGTGTATTTTTAGGCAAAGACAGACACACGCTCATCTATTAAAAACAAACTATCAAGTTCACAGTGTTTGGGAAACACTCAAAAAACTGGCACTTAACACTGAAAAGTTATGCTAAAGATCTGCAGCTGTAACAACCTGTCTTCAGCAGCACCTAATGTGATTTAGCTTAGAACTCACAGAAGAGAAAAAAAGAGGCTGCCAACATTTGCACTACAGATGAAAAACTGGCATTACGCTGCTGACTCCAGAGATCTGCTTTGATTACCATTCACAGGGATGACATATTGTTTGTAATACACATTATTCCTCAACTTTATTAAGGAAGTATACAGACATACAGTTGTTACACAATAAAACTTCATTAAGGGATGCCTTGCAAAAGTCATTTTAAAGCTTAACCACATTAAGTTGCTTAAAATGCTGACAATTACATCAGTGAGTCTCAAAAAATCAGTTAGCATGATCTTTCACTAACATCTTTGCATAAGACAAAGCAGAAGAACATAAGACAACAGATGAACAAAAATCAAAGAATCACAGAATGGCCTGCGTTGAAAAGGACCACGATGATCATCTAGTTTCAACCCCCCTGCCACGGGCAGGGTCGCCAACCACTAGACCAGGCTGCCCAGAGCCACATCCAGCCTGGCCTTGAATGCCTCCAGGGATGGGGCATCCACAACCTCCTTGAGCAACCTGTTCCAGTGTGTCACCACCCTCTGAGTGAAAAACTTCCTCCTAATATCTAACCTAAACCTCCCCTGTCTCAGTTTAAAACCATTCCCCCTTGTCCTATCATTATCCACCCTTGTAAACAGCCGTCCCCCCTCCTGTTTATACACGCTCCCTTGTTTGGCCCACCCTACGCAGACGCAGTACAATTCAAAACTCACATTGAGTCACCTCAAGAATAGAGTTAGTTTGCTGTAGGCTCACCTGTCACGGACACACTTAGCACACATGGAACCACCATAAGCTCTGCTGACATGCTTCTTTGTCTTTGACAGCCTCTTAAGAACTTTAGGACGCACAGCGCGCACCTATAAAGAGCAAGAATTGGAAGCATATAATAAGAGAGCACTTCCTAATTTGGGTAACAGCTGTATTACGAAAATAGACTTGGATAGTTTGACTTCAGAAAGCAGCAGCAGCATCTAAAGCTGACTACTGAACAGGCAGGAAAAATGACTGAAGCCATACACTGTATCCATGCTGCCTGCAGCATTCCAAAGCTGATTTTTTCCCTAAAAATCACAGTCAAATGAGGCTTGTGTTTTCTGAAAATCTGCCTAGTAGATCCAATTCTAAGCTTTAGCCCTGCTCCAGATTCATCTAGATCTAACTTGAAACAACTGCAGCCAGTTAAAAGTTAACTCACGCAAGTTCAGATAATAGCAATGAGAATCACAAGCATTAAAAAAGCACCTGTTCCTTAAGCGTTCAAACCCTGTTTTACCAGCTCCACCTTACAATAGTCAAACGGGAAAATTTAAACAAAAGGCTGTTGTTGAATTCATGAAGAAACAGACATCTAACAAGAAAAGGATCTTAGCATTTAAAAGAAAAAAAGAAATTACTGTCAAACTCTTATGCCAGCAACCCTAAGACTTACACCACGAAGTCGTCCTGGGCACACACCACATGCTGACTTCGGTGCCTTCCCTACTTTCTTGGTGTAGAGGTAAACAATCCTGTTTCCAGGTGTTCGGGACCTAAAAGGCAGAAAAGCAGTTAATGTAACAATCAAACTATAAGCTTAATTTTCTTCACCAAAAATTTCCTACCAACTGTGGTTTACTTACAGCCTGGTCTTGTTGGAAGCTGTGTTGTAGGATAACCTACGGCGGTAGGTCAGGCGCTGAACCATTTTTCACACCTAAATTAGGCAAAAACAAAGCAGCAATGGTTTAAGAGCTCGATCTCCAGACATAAGTTCACAGACCACAGCATCATCTGCACTGAACCACTGAGCCTGAAAGCTGCGCTGAAGCAAACATGGCGCTCCCTTCCCCTCTCTCAAGTGACAACTGCTGCAGCAGTGCCGCTCCTGGCCCAGCCCGCCGCGGTGCTGGCAGCAGAACAGGGCACATCGCCACTCGACAAGAGGACGCTGCCCCGACAGCGGCTGCCGACCCCACAGCAGCACTCCGGCCGCTAGGCCGCTGAGGCCTGGGGCGGCCCTGTTTCTCGCCCGCCCAAGCGCGGCCGGCGCCACCCCAGCCCCTCGCCACAGCCACCCGCAGAGCCCCCGGGGCCGCCCTCAGAGCTCGCCAGGCCACGGATGGCAGCGGATGGACACCGATAAGCGCCGGGAGCCCGCAATAGCTTGCCGCCATACCTGGCGCCGCCGGATCCGGAAGAGGAAGCGGAAGTGCCCGGGTCAGGGTTGAAATAGTGGCGCTACGGAACCCGGAAGGAATAGCGGCGCGTCAGGCTGGGTGCAGCCATGCTGTACGGCGGCGGAGGTGCAAGGGCAAAGGCAAGGGCGCCGCCATGTTGTAGGACTACGGGGGTGGTAATGCGGGAGGGGCTGGGTACGACCCAAAGAGCCCTTGAGCAGCGGCCTCGCTGATTGTACGCACGCTGTACTTACTGGAAGCCACGCTTCTTGCCTCTTCCCTCTTTTTCTTTGAGGTGCTGCAAGGACACACAGCTTTTGGCAGCAGGGTGCTGTAGCCCCGCAGGACCGGCCCCAAAGGTCATGCACCTGAAGTACACACAGCTGTGCGCTGCTCTCCCACTATAACCAGAGAGCTGCACATAAAACATGCAGGGCTGGACACCTTCGTTAGCTGTCTCAGCTTTGCTTTTGGAGATCAGCACACGCTCAGAACCCTTTGATGTGTGCTGCTGGCCTTATTTATGGATTCGTAGCTCGCAGTTCACTGTGCCGCATCCTCCCTGTTTTCGATCTGTGATTATTTTTTTGGGTAATTATTGACTCTTTTTAAGTGCAAATTATGGACACCAGAATTTTTCTAATTCATGAAGGAAGAGAAAATATGTATGAACTAGATTTTAGGGTATAGTTAAAATTGGAGCATATTTCAGACAACAAGTACATTTCAGAGCAATTAGAGTCTTTAATATGAACTTTCTAGGCCCTGAACCCTGAGGGGAATAAGAAAGCCAATTAAATTACATTAAATAATCGTGCCTACATATAAAAGTGGAACATAATCCAATTGTTAAAAGAACAACACTATTAAATGATGATGGAACAGTTTAGTGGAGATGCTGCAAGTGCAACAGGTTACCACTTTATTATTGAACAATAGTATTGATATTTTTGGAGCTTACCCTACCGGCGTGAATTTGGAAGCTGGCACTTAAATGCTAGCAGCTCACTGCCGGTGATGCTCTGCCCTACTTTTTCAATCATTCTCAGTTTCTTTCATAAGAGGAACAGGCTGTCAGGCAAGTCACTTGCAAGAGCATCTAGAAATGTTAGTTTTATGACAACTGGCTTAGTGCGACCTAGCGTGGGGATAATATTTGAAGGAGGACCTTGCTAAGCCCACTTCTTGTAGACTAGTGCTAGTCAAGGGGCTCTCCCATATTCTCTGCTACTCCTTCTTCTTCATAGGATCAAACTGCCTCTTTGGGGAGCAGGTTTTTTCATGTCCAGATCTTTTCATTGACTCCTCCTGCACCTTCTTCTTTCCCTGAATACAAGGAAGAGGATGGAATAGCAAATGCACAGCCCGCCATCTTGGAAATGGACCAGTGGCAGCTATAAAAAGCATTTCTTCCCTGCTAGGAAGGTGGAAGCATAGGGCCTGTGGATGCAGCCTTTTTCCTTAAGAAAGCATGAGGTTTCCAGGGTGTATTTGCTTATTGTCAGTGTGAAACCAGAAAACTCTTTTCTGCCAAAGATGACTGGAAAGATAACTATCTCTGGTGGCAGACTAGCAATGTGTAGCATTTGCACAGGCCATCACCACGTCACCATGTTCCATTTAATGTACAAGAAAGATTGCTTTGTTCATAGTTTAAGACCATTTCTTGCTACGCTGACCATCCTTGCTTTCTTTTTCACAGAGTTTTCTCCTTACCTTCCTTTCCTCTGCAAATCCCTGTCTGTGAACATAATCATTCACATCCTCACATGGAAAAGTCCATTTCAGTAAAAGCACGAGTGCCAATATAGGTAAGGCTTGACGAGCCTGGCTGGACCTCTGAAAATCCTCATTCTTTACTTTCGTGACCCTCCTGCCTCCCTTCCAGGGATCTCCCAAGCCCTACTAGAACTCCACTGTTCCACCAGCCTCTTCCCATGGATCCCTATGCTTCAGCAACCTCTGCAGTCCTAGGGGCTCTCGTGCATCATAAGCTTCAATTTAAAGAGAAGTGATTGTTGTCACCTTTATCTGCCTCTGTCCTGTCTATGTCCGGTCAGTGTCATAGACTGGCGAATTCTCAAAGGCACAGGAAGGAAAGCAAGCCCATTTGCAAGCACATACTGGGTACCAAAAGAGAGAAATAAAGTGCTGGCAGAGGGATGTACTGCTCTTGTTAACTCTCAGCCACAATACATTTTTTTGAACAGCAGTAGGTATGTCTTTCAGAAATGCCTCATTTAAATCAGAATCCAACCTTGTGTGCTGCTCCAATACAAACAGCGGGAATGGGTCTTTAAATGAGGAAAGAGAGAAAGAAGCCGTGCAAATGTACTAGGAGCCGACTGAAACGGAGCACAGAGGAAGAAGTCCTGTGGTCCATTGTCTCTCTGGAGTCCTTTTTTTTTTTCCCCCTTTAAAAAATCACATCTATTTTTCCTTGTTAAATACGTGGCATGTGTCACAATGATGATATTCATTTATATCAATGTAACCTTTCACAACATGGACCTGTGCAAATTACTTTACAAGAAACTGTAGTTCATTTCCATTTCAGTGGAGCTTGTTAAACAAGCAAAATTATTTTGTAGCAAAGGGAAAAACAATTTAGTGGAATGTACTCCAAGCATAGAAAGTACATAACATCATATTTGGGTTGAAACTTTTTCTGTCAGAAATGTCATAACCCCGTAAGAAAGAGAATTAAAATCCCGTTATTTTAATTTACATCTAGCCACGAGATAAGTAAAGTTATCATTGAAATTCTAATTAAATAGGATGATTGACTAAGGTAGGACATCAAAGAAGAGAAGTGAATATGATAAGTCAAAGTCTTATTAATTAGTCCGCGTGGAAGAAATTCCAGGGACGTCAAGCTGAGGCTGCTGCAAGGAGAAAAAAAGCAGACAAGAAAATGTGTGTTTCTTTGAAGTTAGGAACTGAGATAGTGATGGAGGTAATTGTGTCTGACTGGATCCAGTAATGAAGAGCCGTAAATCAGACCTAGGAATCGGAGGAAAGATTCCAGTAACGAATGTGGCTGCCCCCCTGCTGCGAAGAAACAGAATGCAGAGCTGACTAATTGACCCAGTCTATCTCCCAGTAGCTCTCTGTTATTATTTATTAATTTTTAATTTCTGAATTATTTACGTTCTGGGAAATTATTTTTGACAGCCTGTTAGGCGTGCCAAAGTTAATGGAGGATGAAAGGACCGGTACTAGAATTAGCAGGGATGTAGTCACAGGCTACTGAATTTAATGATTTTGGAAGGGAAAATTGATTTCACACAGCGTGTCACTTTATACTACTTTAGGGATACACCAGCTATTTGATTAATTGAGGAATAACCAACTCAAAGTATATTTGAAGTGTAAATGAATCGCAGTGCTCAGCTGTTTATTTTTCCCCTTTTCTGATGAGAACACTGAGTTTGCTTAAAGTTGCTGATTAAAACCAATACAGGTAGGCCCCATGCACACACCTGCTTATTTTCCCTTGCTTTGAAAAAAAAATATCTCGCCATCTGGAGGAGACGTGTAATCCTCCATTCCACTTGGGATGGAGCTCGTCCTTCCCACACAAAGCCTAATTAAACAGGCTTTGTGCACACTCCCTTCCCCCTGCAGAAGTCTTTAGGAGGAGCACAGCACCCAGCCTGTAGGCAGAGCACGTGCTGAGACGTGAATTCTCCATGAATTCTCCCGGCTGCATTTCATCTCGTCCCTGAGGCGAGGGAGCGGTCCCTGGCCCACCACAGTTCCCCTGTAGGTCCTCCTGGTGCAGCGGTGTTATGCTGGTCCGCCCATCCATCGTACAGAGCGATGATAAAATAAAGGGGCTCTGGGTAGCTCTTCCATGCTGTGTTGCATCCTCAGTGCCAAATGCAAGCTAAATCCTGTCTGCTGCTCACGTCTAAGCCTTCTGGCCCTCCGGGCATCAAGGGCACGGAGGCAATCTTTTCCCAGAAATGTGTATAATGCCACAGGCAGTTCACATCTCCAGAAAGATTTATACTGGAAATGTCTCCCGAGTTACTCGAGATGAGAGCATCTCTGCTCCTTCCCATGAACGGCAGCTGCTTGAAGCAAGCTGTGCAGCTGCCTTTCTCCTGCGCTGCACAGAGGATGTGCGTTTGGTGCCTGAAACGGGGATCAAAGTGGCAAAGCGCCTCTCTGGCACAGCTTCCTATGGCAGGCTTGGATAAATAACAATTAAGGACAGCGCGGTCAGTCACTGAACGCTGGTTACCTTAATTATGGGTGTCCGTGATGAAGTGTCTTCTTGTTGCCTTACAAGACCTCCCAAACACATATGCAAGCTAGTTACCTAAGTGCTAGTCCTAATGGGCCTAAGTCCAATTTTCTCAGCTTAAGAATGAGAGTAACTTATGTCACTACCTAAAAAAATCTCAAGGCTTGTGTGGAAAGAAATATTTTTTTATTTGCGCTGTAAGAGTAGTAAACACTAAATACGATGAGTGGTTACTACTTTTCACAAAGCTGTCCACCACAAGAAATGACTCAAAGCCATCTGCTATAAATTTAAACGATGCTCAACAACAGGTGAAAAAGATAGATTCCATTTCTAGTCCAATGAACAATAAAACTGCTCTGAATGTATGGGGACCAAACTATTGAGTGAGAGATGAAATGTCTAAGGTGGCATTCTGGACATTTTGCTGTGACTTTGCTCCTTAAAATACAAAGAATTCTCATGGAAAATATTGACCGTATTGAGGTGAGGGGAGAGGTAAGGAATAATGAAAAGTCAACCATGCATCAGTGTATCCCTAAAATGTATATCTGTGTTCAAGATTTAAAGATAGACAAAGAGGTACAGGAAGGTTTTGCTGCTTAGGTTCTATAAGGGGTTTATAATTCATTTAAATGCTTCTCAAACGTTATTTCTCTGAGCACTTCAGGAGCACCTGGAACATTTCTTTGAGATGTTTTACTCACAGGAACACGTAGGCTAGCCTGGTTCTTCTGTTACCTTTTGGATTATACCAGTGGCAATTAACTCTGCAAGAAGGATCAGCTAAAACAGGGTGTTAGGGGAGATGTGTGACCTGTGGCCTCTGCTCTTGGGATTGCTACTTGATCATTTTTTCTGTCAGCATGTGCAGACTAGACTGGCTCCTAGAACAAAAGCCTGAATCTCCTGAAGATGATGCAGCATACTCTGCTGTGGTGTATTGAAATGAATCCACCACAGAGCTGGATTCTCCCTGTTTCAATATTAAAACAAAGGGGGTATGCTTTCAGTGCAGCACCCTGGGAATTCAGCTCATAAGTCCAATTAACAACAACTAATTCCCTGTACTGCATATTTACCCCTAAGAGTTGGCTAGATATAATAAGTCATGCATTTTGCATTTAAGCTTCTAATGCCCAAAGGATAACAAAAATCTATCCTGATCACTTTTTATTTTCATCATATGAAGAGAGAAGAAAGCATCCTTCCTTCCCCCTTCTGTTAAGCATATTATAGCACTACATCTATGAAAAAAAACTGTCTCCTGCCTTCTGCCCATTGCTCCATACCCTTTTTCTTCATAAATTCCTTCTTTAAGAAGGCAAGAAGGTAACCAAACCCTTTTAGATGCATCTTCTGTATAGATTAATGCACCCTGAGGCCTTATTCACCCTGTTACAATGATCTACTGCTAACTCACTGAACCAAGACTACAGTCCTTTAATCTGTAAGGCTGTGTTGCCTGCATTGTATGGTCCCCACACACTGGTTTTCACTACAGGAGCTATCAAGGTAGTGCTCTGCTGTGACGATGAACATATTTTAAAAGCTATGACTCTAACATACTGTAAATGGTAATGACCGTGCTATAGCATGCTAAAGATTAGGCAAATACTTGCAATGAGTGGAATGATCTTCTGGAATTCAATTTTGCTTACCATTTAAGCTAGATCTGAACCAAACCCTCTAATGATAAAAGCCCAGCATGCTACTCCACATGGTAAAATGCAAAGGGATGAGGAAAGAGAGAGAGAGAGACCATATGCATGCATAAGGCTGTGGATATTCTTAGTTAGGCACAGTCTAATTGTATCTTAACAATTAGGAACACACTGAAATATCTAGCTAGGTGTCTGGATACCCATTTACTGGTGGTTAACAGAAAAAAAATAAGGTCTATTGTTACCATATACATCTATATTTATGAAGAAGCTTTGTAACAAGGAAATAATGTCAGATAGCACAAGATCTCCATGGTTGAAAGGAATGTGGGAGAAAAAGGAAATGGTTTGAGGAGAAAACAACAGAGCATATTAAAACAGAAAGCATGTTACACTGCTTGATAGCAACACATAATGTGATGCTGTGCTAAAAGAAATGCCTGGATGAATGTTTGGTAGCTGTGCCTGCGGAGCAGCAAGTTATCTACCAGACAGAAAGCAGCCCACAAAATATTTCTGCAACACTGCACTTTGCTGCACATGGCAAAAACCCCAGAAGGTGTTATTTTTTCATAAAGCTGTGGTGAACTTGGCGTACACTTGGGATCAGACGATCTGCTCCTTATGTGAGATTCTGAGCTGCATACTCACAGATTGGAGGCCAAGATTTTGGAGCGGCTCCCAGCTGGCTTTCCAAGTGCTTGCTCCCAAGCCAGGCTTTCTACAGGTCCAGAGAGCAGAATGACTGCACGGGAACTGAGCTCTTCTTAACATCCCAGGCTATCTGGCAACAAATGACCAAAAGTCCAATGGGCTGACCCTGAAACAGGGCTTTGTGCAGAGCAGCACAGTGCCTACACTTGCATAACTCCTCGTGGTCCAACTTCCCACTCACCGGAAAGCAGCAGCAGGCTGCAGCACTAATGATTCCTTCTCTTCTAAAGCCTCAAGACTTTATGTGCTTTGAGGAGATTGAAGATAAGCATTAATTTTTGATTAAAGGGACACTGCCAACTTATGTTAAGCTTAGAATTTAGGTTTTTCTAACAGACAGGTGTAGGTGGATTGGAGCTTGTAAATATTTATTTGCAAACAGGGCAAGGGCAAATAGCTTTGAGCTGGGAAGAAAAGGCATCAACAGTTATCTTGATTAGAAACAAAAGTAACATGGTCCAGACTAGTTTTCCTGCTGAGGGAAAAACAACTGCAGATGGGAGATACCATATCATTTCCCAAATTTATTACAGCCTATCAGATAGTTCTGCTGTGTGAGAAGCTCTTTTGTTTGTTTGTTTCTTTGTTTGTTTGTTAATGTATTTCTAAAAATGATACAGAGCCACACCAAAGTGCTGTCTCAGAGAACTGGCTGGGGACTGGAGGAAAAGGAAAGACTACCACAGGTACACTGGAATGGGGACTAGGCTGCACCTGAGAATCATAGAATCATAGAATGGCCTGGGTTGAAAAGGACCACGATGATCATCTAGTTTCAACTCCCCTGCTATGTGCAGGGTCGCCATTCACTAGACCAGGCTGCCCAGAGCCACATCCAGCCTGGCCTTGAATGCCTGCAGGGATGGGGCGTCCACAACCTCCTTGGGCAACCTGTTCCAGTGCGTCACCACCCCCTGTATGAAAATACCTTTCTGTGAGAAATACCTTTGCATCTGCTTTTGCTTTATAGGAATACCAATAGAAGGCCAAGATATCTTGAATTTGACATATGGTCCACAGCAGCTGACTGAGGAGTGGCTAATTACTTTCTATAATCACAGAGATTTCCTGTAACTCATTTTGCCTATGATGGAAGCCAGATCTGAACCAAATTTTCCAAGGAAAGAACCTGAACTACAGCACCTTGCTGTGACTTTAATGTACACTAGCCCTATGTAGAAATAGGGCTACAGAGAATAGTTCATTCTCAGAGAAATGACAAGAATGTGAACCCAGATCTTCATCTGATAAAAACCAGCTCCCTGTACAAAGCTATGCTGATTTATAATAGCTGAGGGTCTGACCCCACATCCAAACAAACACTAGCTGCACTCCCTCAAATCTTCTGCTGCAAAGCTGTAGCTCAGTTTAATCTTGGCTATACCAAAAACTGGGTTTCTGCTGCAGGTTCCTCTA
This sequence comes from Pavo muticus, assembly GCA_016647715.1. Lineage (NCBI taxonomy): Eukaryota > Metazoa > Chordata > Aves > Galliformes > Phasianidae > Pavo > Pavo muticus. The sequence continues at coordinate 127,181 of JACDJE010000264.1, read as the reverse complement.
CTACCTCTCTAAAATTCATTCAAGCAAGACTTTCAAGGGAACACGACAAAGAAATCGAAGAGGAAAGCAACACTGGCTGTGATTTTGTTGCTCCCAGAGCACAAAAGAGCAAAGCAGACCTCAGATAACCAGCCCTGTGACTTCAGATACATTTTGAGTGCAAGGCTAGTGCCTCCACCCATGGTGTGTGCAGCAGGTGAGGGGTGCCTGTCAAAGCTGTAGCATTAAGTATGTATTATCAGTATAAGGAAGAATGAAATAAGGCCGTGCTACTGCATCAGAGATGATAGAGCTCAGAAGAGCTCTGGAACACAAATTGAAAACTACTTGTTAAACACGGTTAATTTGTTCATCTTCCACTGCATAAGATGGCTTCAAACACTTCTAAACTAGGTCATTTGACTGTTCAGGAAATACATGGTGCTAGGCAGCTGTCTTCAGCAACAAGTTTATTGGAGAGTTTGATTGCATCCCAAAAGCATGCTAGATATTTCTGACCATATCAAAGAAAACTCAACTATATTATCAAGGCACACTAATGAGGTGGTTTGTTTAATTGAAATACTTTAAGTTTCCATGTAGTACAGCATGAAAAAATCATTATTTTCATTAGATGAGCTACTCGTTAGCTGAAAATCTAAGTTACAAAATATCACAGTGTGAGATAATAAATACATTGTAAAATGCATTAAATCCAGGTTATTAAAAGGAGTTTCTATTTAAAATATATAGCCCTGATCTTTGAGCATATCTCCAGTGTTAGGAATCAGGTTTGGTTCTTTGGAAAATACAGCCCAAACCAAAGGACCTCACTGCCCTCTCATTGAAATCGCTGTCAAAACTTCGATCCTTTACAACTTGGATAAATGACTTGATTATTCTGTGTCATGATTCCATCATAGGAATTTTTGCTCACAGGAGTTAGAAGTTTTGGGACTTGCCCAAAGGGCCTGATCTTGGTCTTGAATTCATCGCTGCTCTATTTGATGCAGTCATTAACAATAAATTGGGAAGCATTTTATAGTCTGTTTTTTTAGGGGGTCAAATGTTTATCTAAGTCAAATGTCAAATCTAAAAGTGTAAGTCTTGGAGAATTTGTGAGTTATCTCTAAGAGCATGCATCTTTAGCACTTTTCAGTCTTTTGAGAAAATCAGTTTGAGAAGTATACTGATCCTCTCAAGAAGTGGCAGTTAGTCCATGTGAGTTTGGGTGAAAAAGGAAAATTGGCTGGAAGAGTATTCTAGACACCATCCAGTCCTACTCCCCTTCACAAGGCAAGGTCAGCTGGAACATAGTCACTGGACCATGTCCAGTTGGGTTTTGAGTATCACTAAGTGTGGAGGCTCCTCAGTCTCTCCATTACAGTGTTTGACCATGGTTTATTTTTCCACCACCATCTTTTCTATTTCAGAGCCTAGTGCAGGTATTTTGTCTTCAGTTCTCTTATCAGTGGCTCCTTCCTACCTCAGTGCTGCACACATGCCAAGAGATCCTTCTCTCATCTCACTTGTGCTGCCTCCCTTTCCCCCCTTGCTGAGGGATTAGCCCACAAAGCTCTGTGAAGGTGTGCTGATGGCACTGCTCTGCCATTAATCAAACTAGCACAGGTCACCATGGTGTGGAAATACCCGCAAGGTTGTGCAGTAACTGCTTAATTCTTAAGGAGCTCTGGGCATATGTTCAGGTTGCCTCCTTGTGTTGGCAGTCAACAGTGTTGATACATCTTCACAGCGATTGCTCTCCCTGCTAGCCACAGCCAAGCCATCAATGCTGGATGCTGCCACCAAGCACACGTGGGCATGGGAGGAGGAGACGCAGCAGGGCTGTGAAGATAGCCCCGCGGCCAGCAAGCCAGGCGGAGGTTCAGAGCATACAGATTACAGATGGTGCAGTAATCTCACAACTGGCCAAATTCGGAGCCTAAGCAATATTTATATGGAGATGAGCATATATGACAGGCTGCCAATGCACCAGCAAAGTGGGCCAGTACTGAGGAGCGGGCATGTTGCCCCCGCACAGCCACCTGCTGAGATCCTTCACGCCAGAAATGCAAGTAATCCCAGGGAGGCAGGATGCCTGGGGGGGGGGATCAAGTCCTTAGTCAAAACCAAAAGAACAAAGGCAAAACCCCAACCAAGCCCACACCACCTCTTCGTACACCACTGCTGCTAACCTGCTGGCTACATGCTCTAGAGGTTGGAGCAGAAGGGATGAGAGCTGCACCCCATGATACTGCCCCACTCCTCATTTACGAAAACAGAATTTTCAATATCTTTCCCAGCGTTTCATGGCTTTGAATTATATCTTGCTCCTCTCATTTTGTGTGGGTTTTGTTAAGCATTTTAGAATCCTTTCTTATTTTTTCTCTCTTTTTTTTTTTTTTTACTGGAGTCAACAGGGATGTGGCTGGCAGATTAGTATCACTGTTAGCTCTCTTTAATAGGGCTTTTCTTATCCCATTTAAGTAGAATAAAGAAGCTTCATTTGTTAGCTTAAAAAAATCAAGACTTTAATTCTTGATCATTGCTCCCAAGAGAACCCAGTTGGAGTTCTCTCATCATCACTGATCATGTTGGAATTTATTTGTTTGCTATTCAATTTCATTTGCTTTCATAATTTCAGAGCACTAACAGGCTTCCAGCCCCTCTGAAACAGAGGATGGGGCTTTAACTGTATCGTGTGAAGTCCCTGTAGCAATGGAAACTGCTATATAGCATTTTGCTATACTCTCCCCTCCATAAAACCTGCATTTAAAATGAATTAAAATTAACCTGCCAATGATTTTAATCACAGTAACAACTATTCCATATGGCTCTTCCTTCTTGTGCATTATTTATTTGTTGTGGAGAGAAAGTCAGTCAACTGCTCAGATTTCAGACCAGAGGGAGGTTTAATCTTGGATCAGTGCAGGAATCTTTCTGGTTTCCAAACTTCTGTAGATGACCACCTGGATCAACTGCTACTATAATAACCACGGAATGAAGCTTGCTTATGCTAAAAACTTGCTCTGATGTTTTATAAATTGTATTTTTTTTCTTAAAAGACCCCAAGGATGAGTTGCAAGGGGACTCACCATAGAGCCCAAGTCTGTAAGAAGTTTCTCAGTAGGCATGCAATCCACACCGGCCCTTTCTCCCGGTGCTTTTGCCTACCATCTCCTAAACACAGTGAGTAGATGCCCAAATAGGCTTTATATGAGTGAAATCTAGCTAGATTTGCTCTGTGAGTGCTCCTTGAAGGTGACTGTTATCCGAACTGTTACCCATTGCATAGATATAATGCTGCTATGATCAATTGATCAAGATTCATAGATTCATAGATTCATAGAATGGCCTGGGTTGAAAAGGACCACGATGATCATCCAGTTTCAACCCCCCTGCTATGTGCAGGGTCGCCATCCACTAGACCAGGCTGCCCAGAGCCACATCCAGCCTGGCCTTGAATGCCTCCAGGGATGGGGCATCCACAACCTCCCTGGGCAACCTGTTCCAGTGCGTCACCATCTTCAAATTATCTTTTATTCTAGTCCTGCATGGAATATTCTAAAGGTCAAAAAACTTAGACCCTGCCCAGTGAAAGCAACACAGAGCCTATCTACTGGCTAACATTTTTGTTCTCTGAGGTTCTTGTCATTTTCTATATGTCAGCCTCAGTTTCCAGAAAGGGTCTGAGTAAAAGAGCAAGGCTCCAGAGCAGTCTATCTGCTCAGCCTCTGCTGCTTTCCAGCTTAGGGGGCTGTGCTCAGAGTGGTCACCTGTCTTTCCAGGCTTCTCCTAAGTGTTTCATGTAAAAAGCTCCCATGCCTCTAAGAAGTAATCAGAAACACTTTGGGGGACATTAGAGATGTTTACCCGGCAGAAACAATACAAAATAGATGTTCCTTCAACCACAGCTTGCAGAGAGAAGAATAGTCTCTGCTCAAGACTCAAAGCATGAATGCAGCCAGCAAGTAGTCCTTTGCCACACAAACACAAACCACGCACACTGCTCCACCCTTGTACAGGCGATACCACCCAAATGCCCCATATTTTCCTTGCTCAAGGTCTGCAGACAGATCTTGTGGTTTCCTCTTGCAGGGCTGGACTGTGAGAAGAGAGCTCCCTGCACCTTTCCAGGGTACTGGAACAGCTGTAATTTGGAACACAGAATACTTTTTTTACCCCAAGCAGTTTCCAATTAATGTGCAGATGGAAACCACATAGATGGTGTGTGTGAGAGAATCCTTTCTTGGCAAAAGACAGCCTATTGCTTTCATGAAATGCCATAAGAGCTCTAATAGCAGTATGTATTATTTTCTAAAATCCCAACTCCCCATTCAGGGAGCTCAGATTTGAACTGACGGGTGAATGCTGCTGGAATGTAAACCTGTCATTTCATGGAACTCATGATTCAGAAGATACTCATGAAGATCCTACTTTTGTAAAAATTACCTGATTTTCTATACAAGGGATGGAAAATCAAATTTTGTGGGGTGGAGCTTGTCACAGTTTAGCTGTCAAGGGTAGGAGAGAACTTAAAAACAGCATGGGGCACCTCTGAAAATAGGAGCAACATGAGGAAAGACCAGGAAATCGCTCCTTCTCTCTCATTAGGAATCATCAATCAGAATAGGTGGCGTTTTCTTGGAAATTTATTTTCAAATCCTCACAGCTGTAACCCAAGCACATCAGTTTTTCACCCTTACTCTCCATGATGAAGATGTTACAGTGGGAAACGTCTGTTTAAAAAATTTTAGGTCATGCAGCTCAGCAGCATGAAATCCATGTTGTCCCTGTGTAGATTAAACACATCTTTGAATAGAAAAAAATTATTCTGAAAGCACAAGAGGAGCCAGGACAATCCTAGTTTCAGGCACCCTGGTTGTAAACATTTTAGATTTTTTTTTTCCTTCCAATTTCTCTGTCTGTAAAATAAAAACAAATTCAGTCTTTGCTTGTCCACTGTGATTTTTGAGATAACTACCAGCAAATAATTATTTTGAAAATAATTGCTTTGAAAGCCTTCAGAGATCTTCAGATGATAAATAATAGAAAAATACAGGATAAGGTATCTTTTCTATCCTTTTTTTTTTTTCTCTTAGCATCACTATAACTTGTGACATTCCTTTACATTTTTCCACAAATATTGCCAAAGGAAGAATGACGTTGCCAAGGAATCACATTGCCAGAGAGAGTTTTTAAAGTCAAGAGGAAGATTTTCTTCTGCATTCTTTTTTCTGAAATTAATGCATTGTCATTACAGTTTTGAATGCGATTAGTATGGCTAATTGCTATTTCATCCATTGAAATCTGAGATGATTAGGTGAGGGCTGAAAGTAAAGAGCCTTTGGCATATTGTATGTACACGGCAGGTTCCACATGACCTCATCCTGTCCCAGAAATATTTAACAGGTTGGTTAATAATTGGGTTATTAATATAATAGGTTTTCTCTGTGTATTTTCAAGGGATTGGATGGTTAATCTGTGACAATTTTGCAATCATGTGTACAACCTGCCAATAATGGATACAGTAAATATGTCAAGAAGCATATTGTTAATCTTTGCAAATGAAAATGCTTTCTGAGCTGCACTCATGGGCTAAAAAAGCTATGATTTTCATGAGGCTAAACCTCTAAGTCAGCAGAATTGTATTGTTGGGAATAACTGCAGATGGATCCATCCTCAATAGAGGGCAGTAGAGGATGATAATGTAACTGTTGATCTATTCACTTTGTTGTGTTCAGACCAATTCTCTAATATCATTTAAGGGGCTTTAAAATGTACCCTTTTATCTCGAAAAAGGAGGAAGCGAGAATGTCAGCCATCTGGGAGACACACTGACAACACCCAGATGTCAGCATCCTCCTGCACCATTTACTCAATCAACACAAGATGAATTTGTGCTGAGTGGGTGAGTGAGAGAGTGAAAGCATGGGAAGAAGGATAGTAAACATTTTCCTGGAAGGGGAAAGTCGCTAGTCCTGTGCCTTCACAATGGAGAAATCCTGACATTCCTTCGTGACTGTGACCATTTGCAGCGGAGCTCACCTCAGTATTACTGTAGAGTTTTCATTACCTATTGAATTGTGGCAGCCCTGGGAAACAGCACTAAATTCTCTCAGTGAAAACAAATGAAAAGGCAGAAACTTCTCCACGCGTGTTTCAATGTAAGCCTTCTGCCAGAAACCACAGCACACTTCAGCTATCTAGAGTTTTCACTTAAAGCTCGTAGTCTATGCTGGCATTAGCCTCAGCTCTCAAAGCCAAATACTGCAGCTGGGCATTGGGAAGAGGCCATGCTGCCCCTCACAAGCTCAAGGGAGTCTTGGCAACAGCAGCCCTTGGCCTGCCCCCAGGCTAGGAAGGAGGACTGCTGTGTGAAAAGCTGAGACAAAGCTAGGAAAGGGAGCCAGGCCAGCTAAGGGGGAGCTGGGTTTCAAGGGGCTGGGGCGTAGCCAGAGTGCGAAAGGACCAGGAGGAGCAAACCTGTGAGCAGCTGTCTGGATGTACTGGAGCTTAGATCTAGGTCTAAAGACCATGCTGGAGATCATGCCTTCTGCATGAATCTGCAGGCTCCTCAGTAGTGTGGCACTGACACAAGTTACTCCTCTTCTTTACTCCCTGCTTGCTGCAACGGCTTCATACTACAAACCACCAATACTCCACTTATCCATATGAAGTAAGTTTCTTTTTCTTTATCTCGCTCAGGCCTGCTTTCTGTTCAATTTTTACTGAGTTTTGGTCATAGTAAATTCTTATTTTTTAGAACAGTAAAACTTTCCTATGAGCAAAACGCATGAGAACTTGAATAAAACTATTAAAATGCTTCTTCTGGCTTAGGAGATGTCAGCTAAATGAATGAGGTACTTACTGTAGTTTCTGCTGCTTCTTGTTCTCATACAGACTAGCAAACAGCTAGTTTAGCCCACACTGCTACCTCAGTATAGGCTGTGTATTCAAGTTTATCGTCCTAATATTGGCTGAGAAATGCAGCAAGTCTACTCCAGTTGACAATAAAAGCAAGAGTCTGCTCAAAGAAAAGGACTAGGAGGAAGAGCCTGTTGTGAATTTGGATGAGGGAGTTCAAAGAATTTGAGGTCTCAAAGGGAGGGTCTTTTTGGTCCAGAACATGTTCTGCAGAAGGCACAAATGTTGTATCTGAACTAAGTTTAGAGGTAGATTATGAAAAGCCCTTGGAAGACAGAGAAGGAGAGGGAAAAGGTTGCTTCAAAGGAATAAGAAACAGGATGTCCATACGTAAGAGTTGCCAGTGGGATCCTAGTTCAACATAAGGTGGGGTAGGGGGAGAGTGAGTCCCAGTCCCCAAACTGTCTCACAGCTGGGCATTTTTCCAGTAAAAAGCAAACAAAACAAAAACAAAACAAAACAAAAACAACAAAGAGAAAGGCAGAGCCACCATTTGGCGAAAATTTCTGAACAGGTATCTGCCCACATCAGCCAGAATTATTCTGGCCCTTCTCTTGCATAAGATCCTATGTACCAAGCTTACATGGGTGGCACTTAGAAAAAAAAAAATATGACAATCCCCCTCTAAGTAGCTTGCTCTTATGTAAATGCTAGTGTCAAGATGGCCAGAAGGTTCTCTAGGGAGAGAAGAAAGTGACTGCTGTCTTCCCACTCCCCAGTGGCTGACTTCTCTGCCTTATAGTTAGCCTGCTGCAGCAGCCCTGTTCAAAGCTGGAAAACTCCCACTGGTGATATGAGTACACTTGGGTCCCGCTGTTGAGAGCTGATTTCTGCAGATGTATCAGCACAGCCAGCTCAATAGCACATTTTCCCGGGAGGTGATAAGACTGGTTGGGACAGTAAATAATTAGCTTTTCTGCCTTTGGCTATAGAAATGATTATGAATTTTTAAGCAATGAGAATGATTGAAGCCATTTCTGTTTGCTTTCTTTTAGTTGTGTTGCAAAGTTTAGCTTCAAGAAGGAAAATACCCCCAGAGGAGGTTGATAGACAGGTGGGAAAATACAAAGATGCCAAGAGATCAGAAGTAAGTCAGCGAGCATTAAAAGCTGGGGGAGAAAGTCTTGTTAAAAGGGGATGGCTTTCATAACAAAGGAATATCTTTCTTGTTCAGTCCTTCCTTCATCTGATAACAGGCTATTCCCTAAGAAAGTTGGCTCCTGGGAAGTTAGTGTCAGGCAGGAGTTGAACATGAAAGTTCATTTTTTGGCAGAAGTTGCTTTCTCTTTAATTTATTTATTTGAGTAGATTTATCCTAATCCTCTTTTTAATTAACAGGATGCTGAAAGATACGGTACAGAGGAGTTGTCTTTATTAAGACACAGATAGGATTTAATCTCAGAAGTATACTGCCTCCCCTGTGGCCTGCTTGAGGCTGTCCAGGTATGCCTTTATGTCTGAAGGCAGTTCTGCCTCCAGGACACTTGTCCTCTCTGGTAGACTGGCAGTAAGGCAACCCCTGATGCCACATGTGGCATTGGCTCTCATCAACTTGGAGCAGCAACCTGGAAGTATTTCAGGTTTTGCACACAATGGTTCATACTAACTTTTTGTCTTGCCTTGTAAACTGAAATCAATATTGATAATATTAAATACACTAGTAATCAATTATAAATAAATTATAATTCCGTGGAAAGTGTTTGTAAGGTAAAACATGATGGAAGGACAATTTCTGAAGGTTCCCAGTCTTCCTCCTTTATTGCCTAAATATATTAGCCTTGCAGTTTTTTCAGTGCTTTTAAAACTCTGTCTCAAGTATCCATTTTTTTTTCAGCTGCTCCTCCACTTTGTCCTTGACCCACCACACCTGTGCCAGAAGACATCCTTCCTGAGCTTGAGCAAAATCACTGTGCTACAGGCACAGCAAATACCTTATTCTTTCTGCTCTTTCCAACAGAACTGCAAATCAGACCACGCAACGGCTGTTGGCACATGCTGAGGAGCCTGATATCATGGCACAAGACGAATGTGGATTGAAAACTTCCTCAAGGTGGCAGTGAGGGCCCAGAACTATTGGCCTAATGTGATGGCTGTTAAAATATACAACAGTGTTCTCCTCTCATGACACCACAAGCCATATTCCTTGCTGGAAAGACTGGAATTAGATGCGATGGAAGGTTGGGAATTTCTACCAAACCACTGGGAGAAGCTGAATGAGGCTCTTTCAAGTACTCCTTCAAGTAGCAAGAGGGAGACCAATTCCAACATCAGCAAAATATTCAGAGAAAGAAACTGACCTCCCTAGCTCTTCCCAAAGAGTAACTTAAAATGTCTTTTCTGCAAATTACATTGATTTATTTTTGTCCTTCTCTCAGTGGCCATGGAGAACAAATGGTGACTGTCCTCTTTAAAGCAATTGTTTACATATTGAAAAACTCATACTTTTCCCCCTAGTCTTTCTTCTATAGACTAAACAAACTTGGTTCCTTCAACATTTCCTCATCACTCATGTTTTATAAACCTTTTATCATTCCTGTAGTTTTCTTCTGGCCAATCTCCAATTTGTATACATCCTCAATTCTGCTGGGCCATGTTTGGTCATGGCTGACAATCTGTCCCCAGGAAAAATGTCACACTTCTGGCTGAGATGTTAGAGGTCTGTTTCCAGATTCCGCATATTTCCATGGTAAGCATTTTACATACACATAAGCATTTCAGCTTCTGTTAGTACCACTAAATATATAAAATAAAAACAAAACAAAACAAAATCAGAACTAAATCAAGGATTCCTGAAGGTGACATGTCAATTTTGCACTTCCATGGCTGCCATCTTTATGAAATGTTTACGTATGTTCCTTCACACTTTCTCTATGTAGAATCATGACTACTGAGGCAGCTAGTGGGTTGTTGCAAGCAACTCTTGTAGAAGAGCCTCTTACAAGGTGGTATAATTAAAGCGAACACTCAAAGCATTTCAAATAACCAAAAAACTAAGCAGCCCCCAAATACAGGTAGAATCAAAGAGCCTGGTGTAGAAATAAACCCAATGACCCTGAAGGTATGAACAATCTACTCAAAGAGATTAAATGCCAGCTGAGGGAAATGGGGGAAGAATTAATGGCACCAACAGTAGAATAACAAACACATTCAGGAGATTTCAAAAAGTGAATAACTGAGCTGGCAAATTATACGTGTTTTCTAAGTGTTTGGACTAAGGAGAAGTCTGTGTGATTGGGATGTCCTGACTTGGTTTAATTCACCACCACAGAAGTCAACAGGAGTTTCCTTCTTGATATCAGTCATGGCTACCAGCAAGCACTTGTGTAATTCTGAACGATCCCAGATTCACTGTCAAATGAGGAACGCTTCTGTTTTCTCATTAAACTTGAAAATGGGTTTGTACACTAAAATGTTCATCTGTTTTGTAAATTAGGTCAGCTGGTCCCAACAAAACTCATTGCATCAATATCCTTTAGCCATGATAACTGCTATCACAAAGGCTACAGCTTTTCTGTGTGTGTTGTTTACTCAAGAGGTGTACTCAACTCAGGAGCAGTCTTGTATACAAAGATTTATTTTCCTTCTGTAAGCTGACTGAGGTTGCACAAAGTACTCAGCAATATATGGAGTCTGCTGGTCATCTCTGGCCAGTGCTCTTTATCGAATACCCTCCTTGGCTTCAATTACAACACAAGTTAATGGCTTCCCCATCTGTTCACAGGGCTGAACAGCAGCTCTATCACCCATACGTTGGCTCTGTCTATGTTTGGAATAACTTCAGGAGAGAAGCAGAAACTTCACGCTGTCTGCATGAGAAAGCTCTTTTAAATGGTAGAACTGGAACCAACTCATCCTAAGGGTGAGACTAGCAAAAAAAAAAGAAAAAAAAAAAAGATGCAATTAATTTAGCAGACTTTCAGCCTGATGTTTGTTTAACCAGTGTGGATGACAGCAAAATTCCCCCACAGTCCATTTTAAACACCTCAACTAAGAAAATAATCTTGAGTGCAGTAAAGAGCATGTTGATATCTCAAGGGAATAGAGAAAGTGCAACAACAGAGCTCCTTATACAGAAGGGGGAGTGTTAAGCATATTTAAGCCAAACATTTCTTTCCCTTTCCTTTGGGATAAAACTATTTCCCATAGAAACTAAGGCTGTGCCCCTACATGTGTAGCCTGGGGAGAGATACTTTGATGTGAAAGAGAATCCTGGTAAAGTACCGGATGCAGAAGCCAATGTGGAAATAGGAGGGACTTCCAGAAGCAGGAAAAAGCATTGTCCCAGAGGGGCTTCCATCATCCCCCCCCAGGTCGTCACTGAGACTGTCTGGCGAGTTTCCTCCTGACGGTCACTTTGCTGCAGAGAAAGCCTTGTATTAGTCATGGGGCAAAAGTTATAAACTTTTCCCTTGCTTTAGGCAGCTGACAAAGTGAAAATGTGAGATTTTATGGCACAATCTGGATATAAAAACTAAGGCGAGCATCTCATGAATTACAAACCATACTCTGCTTTCAAGTGCACCACAGAAAACTTGGAGGCACTATTAGGTATTTCAGCAAATCAGGAGTGCCACAAATTGGATTTCATCTAGGGAAAATGAAAGAGTAATTTATCTTGGCAAGCTTTTAGGAGGAATACAAATAAAAAAGAATGTGAGTATTAGCATGAAATTCTTAGGAGTGCATACAATTCACGTGCTACATGGTAGGATGCAGGGGACCCGCACAAAGAGTGCTGATGATTTGCATTTGATTTTGTTGTTCCATTGGTAGGATAGTCTCAAAGGCATTTGATGTGGCGGGACCCATCAGTGTGTAAACATTTGCCTGGCATTCCAGGACTGACAGCCCATGCAAGCATATTTTGGAAAAGAATCTGCAGTGCTCTTTCTGTCTTGTTCTATCAAAGCGCCTAACATTACCTCCTCCTTTTGTCACCTCTCATTGAGTGTGTGCTGGCTGTTGCCCTAGACTCAGGCAGTGAGTTTACACAGATCATGGCTAGTGCCAACACATCAAGTAGCAGAATTTCTGTTTGTGATTATGAGTAGATTCTGGTCACATGCAGAGTATGTTCAGCAGCAGCAAAAGAAAGCATGAATCATGATAACTTGTTATTGTACAGTATGTCCATCCCCACATCCTGTCCTCCAGCTTTTCATCATTATCAAGGTTCCTGTGGGTGCTGGTTCTGAAACAGCCAATAAGCAAATGCATTTGATCAGAACAAATGAAATATCATTTGATCAGAATAACTTATCAAGGTAAATGGCTCTGTGATGGTAATGGGTGAGTTTTGTCTCTGTCTCTGTCAGTATTGCAGCATGAGGCTGCTGGATAATAAATTATGTAATCATTTCTTTGTATGCTCTGGGTTGTGATGACACATCAAGTGGGGTACTCTGCAACAGAGGGTTTGTCAGCTCTCCCACTATGAAGTCTCAACTGTGAAGGTTTAACATATAATCCCAGAGCAAAATCTGGCACCTCTTTTTGAACACAGAACAATTTATGTGTTGAATTACTTAAATGTATGCGTTGAATTATATCTTTGCTGACTAGAGGGGACTTCCTATTTGTGATCTCTGATATTAATGATTCAGGTATATTTATTGGTAAGTTAGCACTTAATGCCTACCTCACACAGATTAAGTACATTCTGTGTCTTCAACATCTTGTGCTGACTGGCTACTAAATACCCTAGAAGCTCTACTTACTGTTCTTAAAGATAAGCAGAATATAGGCACATGGAGCTCTAAGCACCAACATCTCTGTCTGAAGACACAGGGAGCTAGAGGAAGTCAGGACTCCTGAAAATCCCTGGATGTCCAGTTAGCAACTCAAGGTCTTTCGAAAAAAGCCCCAGAGCCAGGAGAAGCTCCAAATCCTGTTTGAGGAACTTCTCCTGTGCAGTGACTGGTTTTCTCCATCTCTTTAAAGGGAGCAAGAGTACTTTGCTCTGGCATTGGGAGCCCTCAGGTATATTTAATTAATGCTCATTATGAACTCTGAGAGGAGCTTGAGACATAAACATTATTATATCTTCAAAGCCTAAGGGATCACTCAGGTTTTACTCAGATCTCTTACACAGGCAGAGATCTTACTGACTTCCAGAAAATCCAAGTCGATGGAAGAAAACCTTCAGAATTCAACCCATAATGTCACAGTCTCTCAGTCCTCGACTTGACTTTGCTCTAAACTATCTATCCTACACTCATTCTTCGGGCCTCATTTATTCATTGAATTGAGCAGTTGTTCAGAGGTGTTACTCCACTGATAATGGTTCTCACACAAATGCCTGTTCACTATCAAACACTTTGGCCTTATTAATAATAACTTTAAAGGGAAAAGAGAAAGAGGAGACAAGAAGTAGAATCAGTTTAATAAGAATTTTCTTTCACCCAAGTTTTATGTTCTCTTCTTTTATCTTTTTATCAAGGCAACTGTATTCTGAAAAGCCTCAGGGTACAATAAACAACAGAAGGTGATGCAATGGCTGCTCGTTATTGCTTGATGGGTGAATCATCCTACTAGCTGTTATCTCTGTATTATTGGAGCAGATCACTCAAGGGTTTCATTGAATATAGCCCGCAAAACACAACGCTGTAGTAATGTCATGATGTGACACGTCATTCTCTCTCTTTCTAGATAAGTTTCCTTTCAATTACACATAGAGAAAAATGTGATAAAGGGGTGCGTGTGGGGTATATTAAAAATTATACCTGGGCCTTACTTCTATCAATGCTTGGTTGCTACCAACTGACCAAATTCTGCAACCCTTGCTTGTGCCACTCATTCAGCTGGACATCTCAAGTGAATGAGTGCTCTCTTCCAGGAACAGCATTGAGGCTTCTCCTACTCTGCCCTGCTGTTTTACACAAAATACCACATCCTACATAGCTGTTATGGTACGTCAGGGTTCTCTTTTTTGCTGGGTTTTATGAATATTGTATTACTAAGAATGCAGTATGTTCACCAGGAATATCTGATCAATAAAAAATGCCAATGCAAACATACTCTATTGAGAGCAAAGCAACTTCTTTTATCTTTCTTACCAATGTCTAGTTTACAGCAGGACCTCAATAATTAAGATACTTCAGTGTGACACTTCTGACACTGGAAGGCTAATTCTTGGTGTGAACTACGCAATTTAGTGGCTATGATATGCTTTTGCTTTGAGTATTTAATTATACTGACCTATTGTCTTTTTACATCTGGACTCCATGAAAATACTTCAGCCCCTCAGGAAGCAGGCACAGAGGCAGCAAAGAAAATTTGTGACTTTAGAAAGTGCCTATGCTGAGCTGTCTCTAGTCAGTTTCTGCAAAGCAGATCTTGTTTACTCCACAGTATTTTGTGGCCTTTTCTCCCTTTGTTTTTTTTTGCAAGCCTGTGTGTGCCATTTCCAACACTAAAGCTTTCAGAGGATGAAGTAACAATTCCAGTACCGTCAGCCATTCCTGGGAGTGGGATTTAGTATTGCATGGCCATATGTACCATGTAGTGCATGGCACACATCAGACCACGCAGTACTTAGAAGAGAAAGAGAGGCTTATACTTTATGCTGAGCTATCTATGCTGAAGGACAAAACAGGACAGCAAGGGCAGCAATAAAGTTATACTATTACTGATAAACAAAAAACACTGTACTGCCCAGTATTGACATATTCACCCTTTGCAGCAGGGGAGACATGCATAACAGGAAAGGGGTCAAAAAGCCTTCATTAGACATATTAACTCTGAAATAATTTAGAATGACAAACACAGTGCCTGGCAAGAATCACTTGTGGTGCCAGAGCCAGGTAGAGCAACAGAAGTGAGACTGGAGCCATCTAAGACTGCATATCAGCCCATGGGTAAATGGGATGGCTGTTACCTACAGATCTCCAGCTGTCCTGACTAGTTCTGGAGTTTCTGAAAAGCTTGGGATGTTGGCCACCTGTTCTCTCCATTCCAGTAACATGTTTCTAGAGGATCAGCACAAAGTCCTAGCAGCAGTCTCAGCACCTACTTAAATGCAAACATCCTTTACACGCATCAGTGCCCTACTCCAGGCAGAAACACAATGGGATAACAAATCAAGAGGGATACAGGCAGTCATCTTTCTCAGTAAGATGTACCGTAAGCTACATTTAGGAGCTAGAATTTGGCTGTGAGTTTATGCCTTCAGCTCCTTTCAGCTGCAACTATGTTTTGAAGATGGATTTGTCTCTCAGATTTTGTTCTGATGTGTAGTGAGGAAGTAAACTTTTAGGCAATGACCCCTTTCTTCCTTTTCCTATTAACACTTCCCATTCTTTTGTGATTTAAAAGATTTAGAATGATGACAATTAATGCTCAGGCATTAGAAAAAAGTGACACAGCTAAATTCTTGCAAAAGAAACAAGGAATAGACATCTATCATTGTGATTTGTATTAGCTATGCTTTCTCTATAAGGTATTTCTAAGATGAAAGAAGTCACTGTTATTGGAAAGTACTCTCCATTTTGAATTCAGAAAGTACAGGAAGCTGAACAATCCCTTTGTTCATTCAGCAAATGCTACTGCTGGAGACAAAAGCAAGTCATGAATCTACACAGTTTTTTGTTGATTCTGCTTTTCATAGACAAAAGCCTTTCTAAGGGGTGGGGTCAGACAACAAGAATGGAGGAAAAGGGATTTTCAGTACTGCCTTCTGCATGCCCTTGGTCAGCTTTCATCTATTTCACTGCTGTACACATTAGGCTATAGTGAGATCAGTCTAAAGGCAGAGGGAAGGAAATCTCAAAGTAATGCATCCTGGGAGAAATCTTGCACGTGAAGATGTGGAACAGCAAAGCCCCACTGGCCTGATTTGCCTGGGCCTGTCAGCTGCAGTGTGCTGGGTGTTCATTAAACATAAAGGATATATTGATGGAGAGTCCTGTCCTCCTTCCATTTCTATGAAATTTCATATAGAAAAATTGAAAGCTGTTTCCTGCTTTATGGTTGGGGACAATATTTCTGAAAATGAAGAGACAGCTTTTTTCCTTAGTTATTTTTGATGATTCAAAGTTTAACCAAAACTTCCATATATGATAAATTTCCAGCAATTCTAAGGAAGCACAAGTTTAAAATCTTCTGGAAGAAAATGACAATGAGAGGAAGATGCGTAGATTTGGTGGCAAGTTGAGAAAGAAAGTAGGTCACCGCTTGCTCAGAGCAATCTAAAGAGGATCTTATTTTCCTAAATTTCAACATTTGCTAGCTCTGCTTGAAAAATAAAATAAAATGAAATGAGTCGTACAAATTACAAGGGCTGGTCCAAAAGTAATGCCTCCTATGTTGCTATGTCGGTCCATGATGTCAGAGGCAGATGTTGGTTGTATGGCAGTAAAGCCTGAACCTTCCCACCAATATTCCATTACAGTTTGTTGCCATGTGACAAATGGCAGCAGAGGGGCAGTCTGGCAGAATGGTGTGTGACATGGAAGTGCGTCGGAATTGAATTCCTCCATGTGGAAAAAATGGCACCAATTGACATTCATTGACACTTGCTGAACGTTGTTGAAGACCAAACAGCGGATGTGAGCACAGCGAGGTGTTGGGTAGTGAGTTTCAGCAGTGGCAACAGTGACCTGAAAGACAAGCAATGTTCCAGAGGGCCGTGCACAGCTGTCACACCACAAAATAACGAGCATCTCAATCTAATCATCCGTGTGAATCAGCTAATGGTAGTGACAATGTTGATAAATAGTGTTTTGTAGCTAAGAATTTTCTCTTATCAAGTAGTGTTATTGTGGTATCTTGGTATCTGTTGTAGTTTCCATTGAAATAAATAGGAGGCATTACTTTTGGAGCAACCTATATACATTGCATTTTTGTTAAATTTAACTTCCGAGTCTTCTGAGAGAAAAGGATGTTGCCTTTCCTGATCTTTTGTTACACATGATAACATTACTAGGCCAAGAAGACTAATTATCATGGGCTAAATCTTTGGGGTTAGCAGAATTCAGTATTGTAGATGAGGCCTTGAAAAAGTACGCTATTTCTCTTTTTGGTGCATACTTCAGACAAAAGGTGGAGAGGCTATATGGTGTAGTAGGAAAAAAAAAGAAAAGTTAAAAATTCTACAGGAGTAATGGAGCAAGTTAATTGCATGGCAAGAAAAAACAGGAAAGTCCCAAGAAAACAGAAGCAATGCCGTGCTGTCCCTGTGCTCACTGACCTGAGTCCGGAGACATGTGTTAACAGAACACATCACAGCCTGAGGCAGGAAAATGTGATGTGGTTGACAAAACTGTGGCATGACTAAAGACAGAGCATGTGAATTGTATTTATGTACTAGTCTCTGAAGTGGAGAGCACATTGTCCAAGCAGCCCGAGGGAGCTGTATCATATGCAGCTCCGTGTGCAGCATAGTATAACTGTATCCCATTAAGAAGCTAGTAACAGAATATATTAAATATCCTCTTGGAGGCTAAGAGTCCAATATCCTTGCACTGAAATCAATACAATTTTTGCAATTTATTTTTAATGGGAAGAGAACCAAGTCTTTTCAGCTCCTGCTCATCTGCAAGATTCACACGCACAGCCAGCAAACAGTAAGCCTAGCAGAAGGTAGGTGCATGGCCTGCACTCCCACAGATGCCCCTCTGCAGCCATATGAGAACAGCCTGGTTATTAGGACCTACGACAACTCTGCCTTAGCCCTGCGCAAAAGCCAGGTGACTTCAATCACTGAAGCAAAGCTACTGAAGGCTATCTTTCAGAGCAACTAGACCGACCAGCCTAGAGCAGAGAAACTCATTCTCTCATCGTAATATACATCTAGAGGTATTCTAAAAGATATAAAGATTCTGTGCCTTGTTGTTACAAAAGCTCCCACCTGCTATCTTCTTTCCTCCATAACCTTTTTCTTTCCCTCTTTTTTTTTTTTTTTAACCTTCATAACTCATTTCACTTCTGCATAGGATTTTGTTTTCAGGTCTTTTAGAAAATACACAGGGCAGAGGCAGCTGTTAGAGGCACAGCTTACAAGAATTTCCTTTAAGTGTGATAAATGTTTAAGTTTTCCATTGGAAGTGAATTTGAAAATACAACTGAATGAATATGCTTGTTCATCTCTAAGCAGTTATTATTCTGTGCATCCCAACAGTAGCCTCTCTGAGATTTCCACTGCAGAGGCAAGCACCCTCACTACTCAGAAAGAGACTGGCTGAGGCTCATCTGAAGTGCTGTGCAGCAACAGAGGGTACAGTCTTTCCCTGGGAGCTCAGTTACTTCACTGTGGCTCCAGCATCTTTGCCTTCAGACAGCTGTGTGAAGCAGAGAAGTAAAACAAGGCACCACACCTCGGATTATTTGTTCTCTTGTCTGTTGTAAAGACCTTAGGGCAGTTTACTTAGCAGCTGAATATGGTATACTCTTAGGAGCTTGATGATCAGGGACAGGAAAACATGGACAGTTTGTACAGTCTCTTCAAATGGAGGGAGCTTATTCCTGTTCCTGCTGAGTTAAGGGACAATTTGTACAACTCCATCAATGACTGCCTCTTTTTTAATTTGCTGATAGCATGAAGCAAGCACAAATCCAGCACATAACATGGCATGACTGAATAAAGAAAAACTGCATGGCATGTGGGCCAATTACTGCATATATATCCGCAGTAGAGATGCTTTCTCTGCTCTGCTAGGGTTCATAGGAGGACTTAGTCTCAGATAGGTTCAGTTAGGGAAAGACAGCAGGTTGCACACAAGGCTTTCTCCTTGTTGGAGGGGTGGAAGATGCATCTGTGTGCATGGAAAGTGCACCTGCTCACAACTGCCTGCCTAGACAGCCTAAATACACAATTGTACAGGAGTAGGACACATGAACAGCTCACCTGGCATGCAGGCATACATATTCTCTTGCCGCTCACACCTCTGCTGCTGGGGAAGCATACCATGAGCACCTGACTGCAGAGAGCTGACTCAGGGCAGACAGCCTTTCTGGTGCAGCTCCTCCGGGCTCTGCAGGGGCACAGCACCTCTTTACCGCCAACTCCAGAGCTGCCAGGAGCTACTGCTGTTGCTGGATGGAGGTAATTTCTAACAGTTTGTGGTCTGGCCATTCAGTATTTGAAGGGCTGTGCACAGATCTGAGCAACCCGATCTAGCTATAGATGTCCCTGTTCACTGCATGGGAGTTGGACTAGATGATCCTTAAATGTCCCTTCCAACTCAAACAATTCCGTGATTCTATTTCTGTTACTCAGTGATAGTGAATACACCTCATTCGCCAATAGCCAGCTCCACAGCCCTGGAGCTGCATCACGTCTCAGACAGGATAACACCACTGTGGTCTGGTTACACTAACATTATTGACATCCATGTTTTTGAGATACTTTCTAAGGGGTGGGTATATTTGCCTCTGTAATTCAAGAAGACACAAGACCTGTGGCATGATACTGAGTTCACAAGAAGAAATGCAGCACAGGGAGTTGCCAAGGTTTTGAGCCTTCGTGTGCGATGCAGCAAAGGACAAAACACAAAACTTGAAGTCTGACATGGCATCAATTTATTGAGACATCTAGAAGACAAGGAATCACTCAGATAAAGAGAATGGTTGATCTGAGAGTCTGCAGTGCCACAGGAAGTGCTCTGAGAGTCCAGATGACAACACCAGGAAGAGATCATGGGTAAACAAATGTGCGGCATTTGAAAACATGGCAGGAGGCCCTGGGTTCTCCAACCCAGCAGGGTGATGAGACCAGCAGATGTCTACATTCAGACTCCATGCCCATCACTAAATTCTCCTGAGCTACTGTTGGAATGAAAAAGGTTTCATCCACAGCTGTTGATATCATCTGGATCTCTCCACAATAAAAGTATCTTGTGGATAATCCCAACATGAAAGCAAAATATTTTTTGAGCACTGTCATATTTTCTACGTTATTACCAATACTTTCAATATATTCATATTCAATGGATTCCAAAGAGAATAAATAATTCCTGGATTATTCCTTCCATAAATATTTTTTCTTCCTAGAAAGAATCCCCTTGTACCTCTATTTCTTAGATGTCTATCTTCTAAGCTAAACCGATTGCTATAAACTTTCTAGTATTTTTTCCCTGTGCCTTGTAACTTCCTTTAGGTTCTTCAGTTTGTTTGAATAATCATTGTTTTTACTTGCAGGTACTTTATTTAAAAACAGTAGAATCCTCTTTTCCAAACATGCAGTCCTGGCTTTTGGCCATCGCAGAAAACACATCTACTGATTTCTCAATTACAATTTTTACTTCCTTTTTAAAGATCTTTCCTCCAGCTGATTTGTCCCATAACCACTCAAGAGAGACATCCTTAGCCCCTGGCCAGCACTGCTGATGGGCCTAGAACTCTGCAAGGGAAGCTTCATATCTTTGTGCTACACAAACATAAGCAGCAGTGCCCCAGCCACCAGTGACAGCCAGGCCCCCAGTCAACAGTCTTGGAGAGGTGGTGACCATCTGAAGAACATTTCTTGTGGCTTGCAATGGATCCTGATAGGAGAAGAAGGAATGGCCTCAAGTTGCACCAAAGGATGTTCAGGCTGGAATATTAGGAAAAACTTCTCTGACAGAATGGTCAGGCACTGGAATGAACTGCCTGGGGAAGTGGTGGAGTCACTGTCCCTGCAGGTGCTCAAGAAATGTGTAGATGTGGTACTAAGGGACATGGTTAGTGGTCAGTATTGGTGGTAGGTGGATGGTTGGACTAGATGATCTTAGAGGCCTTTTCCAACTTTTATATGATTCTATGATTCCATGATCTTACCTTACTTCAGTGTAATAAAAGAGCAGACAACCCTAGCAGATCATAAATAGCTTTAAATAGCATTTTTATTTGCTAGAGTTGTGGCTTTCAAAAAAAAAAAAAGAAAGAAAAGAAAAAGTGTACAGTGCTCATATTTTTCCTCAAAACACTGATTGTGGTCTTGATTCTTGACTTTGTGGGAAGCTGTTTCCACTAGGACTGAGCACACAGGGCAGGTTTTAGGTTGTTAGGCTCATACGTAACAATACTTCTACATCAGATCTCTAGCAGCACTCTCTGTGTCATACATCTAAGTGAGGAAACAGAGGATGAGTTGGACTTTGCTTCTACAAATGGAGCTGTGCAGATGGCACGATGCTTACAAAGAGGCATGAATATTGTCTTTTGATCTCAGTAGGAGGGTGGAGACAGAGGAGGGAGAAATGTGATATTACCCACAAGCTGGAGAAAGTTTCAAATCTCTGTCTTAAACAGGCTGACAGAGTATTTGCTGCTGGGTTTCTGTTTCTGTCCTTGTCAACACTGATATTAGCTCCTGATGTCTCTTCTTTATTTTCAGCAAGTTTGTAGGAATTTGTACAGCAAAGTTTAGGATATGTTAGAAGATGGGCAAACTTACTTCTTAAGTTATAAACTCTATAAACAAACCTTCCAAAAGCACTAGACAGTAAAACCTGTTTTACTAACATCGTGTTCTTTTTCATGAACAATTAACTTAGAATCTCAGAGCAGAGTAAAATTTCTGATATGATCAATGGGAGATTTGTTTGGACTTGGGCAAAAATTTACAAGCCAGCAACTCTAATTTAAGTTAGCAATAGGTTAAAAAGCAATATGTTTAAGACGTGAATTTGACAAAATGAAGAAAGATATGCCATTTCCAGTCTTTATAACCACATTATCAAATATATTTGATGAAAAATACTACATTACACACATATTTTCATTTTTACCGCAAACCTCAAAACAACTTGACAATTTAAATGTTTATTTTACTAGCTTTAAAAAATTGAAATTTTCCAAAGAAGTTTTGAGACTTTTTGTTTCTGCTTCTTGTCAAATGCCACACTGAAAATATTTCCTAATTTCAAAAAAAATCCAAATAGATTTTTTTTTTATTTTAAAGTTTGTTTTTCTGTGTGCAAGAGCGAAAAAAAAAAAAAAAGGAAAAAGAAAGAAGCTCCTAAGAGCCATGGTGATTACTCAGTGGATGAGTAATTTCCATGCCCCACTACCAGAAGTGCAAACTGAGAAGAGTTGTGCTCAGAGCTCAGAGCAAGGCAGACAGGTCCTACACTTTTTCCTTATATATTTCCAGTCTCACCAGCTGCATCTACACTGGAAGATAACATGATACTTTTTCCTAACTTGCACTGCTGCAGGTTGACAGCAGTTTAAAAGTGCACTTCCTTGATTTACAGGGTCTCAAGCCTTTTGGTCATAATCACCAAGTAAAAAAAGTAATTTAGCATCAGTGTAAAGAAACAAGTTAGAAAAAGAGTGGAAAAGCAGGCTTTTATGTGGCGCAAAGCCCTTTACATTTAAATCAGAGGAAAATCCCATCGATATTCAAAATTTTGTCTGTGAATACTACAAACAGGCTGATATTTATATGCCAAATCTGCAGGAGATGGAAACAGCAAAAGATTTGTGTGTGAAACCATTCTGAGAAATGCCATTCGTGTAGATAAAATAGAAGGGATGATCTGACTTAGGGAGCATTTTGCACTAATTGGCTGTAACACAAGATGTAAGGGTCAGTTTCAGAAAACAGTGTTGGCTCTTCTAAAAGTTAGAATAATAAATCCAAATTTGTAAAAGAGGAAGCTTTATATATAACCTGAACTTAGAACAAGTGGAAAATCCTGCTTGCAAGTTTATCTGGCTCCTGAATATTTTCTTATAAAGATTTTTTCAGTGGTTGAGAAACAAAGTAAGTGAAAGATGAATGAAAGCATTAGCAAACTGGGAAACATGTAGTGTGCATTTACGCTACAGGACCTCTAATTGTTTATGGAAAAAAATAAGCCAGTTTTGATCTCTTAAGCTGGAACTTGTATCTGGGGATTATTTTTTCTTTCTCTTTACTGACTACAGAGGGAGCCAAATTTCCTAAGTTAGAAAGCTCGGGTCGCTTCCTGAGCTTCTGTGGCTTGAATTTCTAATGTGAAGAGCGTATACAAGTCGAAAACCTAATTCCCTCCAATTTTACAATAATTTTGGTGACACAGCGGTTCTGGGTGTAAGCGAGGTGTTCAGTCAGTCTGCTTCTCTTTTGAACATTTTCAGCTCAGAAGTTTGTGTACTTTTCCTATGCCTGATAAAAAGCAATAAAAAAAACCAGTATTCTCATATAGTTATCAGCACCACCAAGGAAAAGTCATTACAAGGTGAAAATAATACATCGAGAGCAGTACAAGTATCAGTTAAAAATGAGTTTTCATTTCAACTCTAGAAAAGCAGTAAATCTGTGCTTATGTGAGGAAACGGTTTCTAAATTCTCTCCACTTGGTTTTCTCCAAGCTTACAGAATATGGAGGAAGCTCTGCATACGCAGGAAATGATTTCTGAGGGACACTGACAGAAGGACCATTGTGGTGGCAAACGGCCCATGTTCTGGTGCTCCAGATCTTCTTGGAGAGATCTGGTAGAGGAGATCTGTGCTGTGTGACAGTTGCCAAGAACTGTACAAGTCAGTGACGTGCCGGTGGGAAGAACAAATGGGGCGGCCACGTTCCCAAACAGGCAGAGGATCCCAGCCCCCATGACCACATACGCTGCAAGTGTTAGAAGACCAAATGCGGCAAACTTCTTGGGATGTGGTGAAAGATGTATACTTCATCTGCCTCTCTCCTTATTAGCACTTTGAACTCATACACTGGTGTGAGATCACGTTTGAGGAGACTGCAAATGGTGGCACAGTGAGTGCTTTGCTCCCAAGGGAGGAAGACATTTGGTGGACTATTATCTATTTGGTGGACAATTAACTCTTTAGTTTACTTTCCTGCAAATGGAAATAACTGCAGGCCTATGATGTTGATGTGTTTTCTTCCTCGGTTTCTTGAGAGTGACATCTTTGTCAC
The DNA here is from genome assembly GCA_016647715.1 of Pavo muticus. Lineage (NCBI taxonomy): Eukaryota > Metazoa > Chordata > Aves > Galliformes > Phasianidae > Pavo > Pavo muticus. The sequence goes on along the minus strand of JACDJE010000264.1, from coordinate 103,440 downwards.
TCAGTTCCTTTCAATTTCACAATATTTTTTGTGAAACCATTTTTTTTCAAGGGGCTCTGTCAGAACAAAGAACCTTGTTAAATGTTAAATATCTTGCCAGTAAAAGCACAGTGAAAAAGTAGTACACATCCACAATATTTCAGTTCTTCTGCCTTTGTGCATTACCGATAAATCAGTTTGTCACTAATTTTCTGATCTGCTGTGCTTTGCTATGCTTGACTGCATGACTAGCAAGAGTCTCCCAGAGTACAGATCAATGCAACACCAGAAAAAGACAAGAACCTGTTTGTACCGATTTTGACAACAAGATTAGGTCTGAAAAGAAACATGCATCACTGACAACAGAAGCTGTAGGAGATGGACAAGATGTACATGCCTAGAACAGTCTGAAGAAAGTCTGGTAGCTTCCTTTCTTCACAATCCTACCAAATCTTACCCCACCAGTTTGCTGAGGATGAAAGCAAAACAAAACAAAACAGCAACAAAAAAAAATTGCCTTCTATTATCAAGAAGTTAGAAGAAAAATGATGTCAAAATCTATGCCTATGAAATAGAATCGAGCATCTGCTTGATCTCATCAGATAACACTTCTGCTGTTCATACTATATTGTCTGAAATTTGAAACACCCTGCATTTGGGAAAAGAGAGTCATTTAACAAAGCCCCGCTGAAGAACTTCAGGAATTGTTACACCAGCTGAGAGTCTGCCTTCCTGTTCCTTTAGTATGACTGAATTCACCACGCTGTACCTGTAGACTAATTCTCTTAGCAATTTTGCCTTCCTCTGGACTTTCTCATAAAGGTAAAGCAAGGTTGCCCACAGCGAGCAATTCCAGGTCATGCTGCTCCACACTGCTGTATCAGACCTATTTCTATTTGATGAGTGCTTCTGGCATCTAAAAGTAACATGGGAAATCCCTGTTTTGAGGTAATGCAGAATTAGAGATAAGTGCCTCTGCAAAACCCGAGGCTGGTGAAGTGAATTTGGATTAAGACCACAACCAAAATATTTTTGAAGTTCTTTTTCATGTACAGTTGAAGACATACACACATGTATATCATAATTATGCTTGACATCTGTTTACTATTTTGGTCTTCATACCTGTATGTGCAATCTCTGCAGACATCAGTAATTATATTACTTAGCACAGAGATGAACAAATGTGGGTGTGCATAAAGGAGTAACTGATAGCATCTTTTCAGATAACTTATGAGTGCAGAGGCTGGGGGAAAAAAGTGAAAATAAAGTAGGTAACTACTGGGCACTAAACACCTTGATATAATGTTCCTGTAGAATGAGGAAAGCCCACCTAGGATAGAAGAAAACTAAACTAAAGGAGGGGAGATTTAGATTAGATGTCAGGGGGAAGTTTTTTACTGAAAGCATGGTGAGGTGCAGGAACAGGCTGCCCAGAGAGGTTGCAGATGCCCTGTCCCTGGAGGTGTTCAAGGCCAGGTTGGATGAGCCCTGGCCAACCTGATCTAGTACTTGATATAGTGGTTGGCAACCCTGCCTGTGGCAGAGGGGTTGGAACTTGATGATCCTTGGGGTCTCTTTCAACCCAAGCCATGCTATGATTCTATGATTCTGTGATTCTAAGAGAACTGGTGCCACTGCCAGCCTATAGCAGCAACGGGATCTCTTGGTGCCAAGCTGAGCCCTTACTTCTGCGCTCAAGACAAATGCTGAAAAATTTCCAAGGTGCTCTAGTGCATGGCCCTGAGAAAGCAGAGAGAAGAAAGAGGCTTCTCAGCACATGCAATCTCTGTTAATATTTCTTTATTCCACCCAGGAATATTATTATAATAGCCATGGATGCAATGCCCAGTGAAAGAAATCTTACCCTAAATTGTTCTTCCTTATTTTTTGTTGTATTTCCTTGGGTAAGGAGACCTCACTTCGAAAAAGAAGGTTGTACAGAAATTGTACAGCACAAAAAGAGAGGGGAAGTCTCAGTCACCCTGTATTTACTGAGGATTTAGAAGGGAGAAGCCCTGAGGCTACTTTTAACTTCCTTGGAGGGCAGCAGGCGGGAAGTGGGTGATAAAATAACCTAGAGAAGCCAAAGGAAGAAAAGCTTTCTCCTGATTTCAAAGGTTTGCATTAGGTCTTTGGTTAAAAGTCTCGTTGTCTTCAATTGCAGTAGCGGGAAATAGAGAAGACACCCTGCAAAGGCACCAGCGCAGAAGACCTGAAAGAGAAAAGTGCTTTGAGAACAAAGTGGCAGCAAGTCCATCTGAAGAGAGCTGCAGGGGCAGGGACTGCTTAAAGATGAAGGCTTGAGCACCTTTTATAATTTGGAATAAAACCTTCTGATCCAGACAGACATCTTTAAATAATTCTGACTCATCTGGAAGCAAATACACCTCCATGGCAACTCCCTAAACCTAGCTAATATAGAGAAATACCCAAGGAATATGGTTGGAAATGTTGTTAACTTAGCTGCATCCAGCTCAGTTCTTAATACACTGGAGCCCACTTAAACGAGGAAAGAGCTCTTGAAGGAAGCAACTTGTTCAAAGAATTGATTTGCTCTAAAAGATACATAGAAAATAAAGAGGAACTGTGAAAAAAATAAAGCTCCCTTATGAAGAAATAGACCAATTAACAGAAAGGGAAGACTGGAGTGATTCTGCTAGTGAGAGCAGATCAAGCAGAGATTTTGTATAAAAATAATGAGGGCCAGTTGCTTGCTGCTTTGTTCACATAGCAATCTACCACAAACAACCGCCGGAAAAAGATCTAACCAGGGAAGTAGGGAGAGAGCACGTTTCTCAGCCCTCATCCAGAGAACCCAGCAAGTATCGCTCCCTCCTGGAAGTCGCACAAAGATCAGCAACAGCTGTCTCCCCTCCGAGTGCTCTGCAACTTAGGATGGTTTCAAAGAGGGAGGAAAGGAAACCACCTTGTCTCTTGTAAACGCTTTGCGAATGATGCAGATCCTGCCCAGGTCTAGTGTTACCAGACAATGGCAATTCAACCTATAGAAAGAAACCACGGCTCCTGGTGTTCCTCCTCCAGTGGGGGCTCCCCATCCTGCGCCCTTTGGCAGGACCTGTGTACAGGGCTTTGCAATCCTGCTGGTCTGCTGACTGCAAGCTCTGATCATCCAGTCGGGCAGATCTGAAAGCGTCTGCTACTTCAGCAGCTCCCAGAAACAGGTTGTCCACGCCTTCATGTTTCAGGAGAATATTTTAAGCAAAGAAATCCTCGCTTTTGGACAGACTTGGCAAAGATAGGACAGAACACTGTGGGGTTTCTTTTTCATCACACTACGGTTTGTGCTCTAACAGCCCTGAAAATAACCAGCCCTATGAAACCAAAGCAGCTTCACTAAGACTGAGAGGGATAGGTCTGGTTTTGTAGTGCTATAATTCAATCCAGTTCAATTTTGTACAGGTATTTGATGAATCTTCATTCTATCTCATTGCAAATCACAGAAATGTCTTTTGCAAAAAAAGCGTGGAAAAAAGAAAAGAAGTTCCTATCTTCCATAGTTATTTTTTTCCTGCAAAGCTAAATTGATAATGAGAATGAATTATATATGCCTTTCAGTTCAGCTTCAAAAATATGAGGACTGAATTCCCCCTTCAATGATTGTCAATTTATACGGACATGCATGTGTTCATTAGAAAACATAGTTCATCAAGATTGAGTGATAATATGTGATTAAAATATGCATTTAAGTCATAAAATATCTCTTCCTCTGAAAACAGAATGTGCCTCTACCAGGGGAGCTAACTTAGGAAAGAATATGAAATACTGTACTAAAGACAGTGACAGATATTGCATAACCAGTCTTCTTGGCATGGTGATGGGTTGATTTTTTTATGGTTTACACAGTTCACTGAATTTTGAAATTGTCTGTAGCACACTACACATAGTAACACCATTTTTAATACCAGCATCTTTGCCTATAAAGCTAGCAAGACAGGGCCAAGAACCTTTTACAGCCTAACTATGTGCAGCACTTGCCTGGGTCTTTCATAGGCTCCACAGATGCCCTACAGTCTAGTATATAATTACTATTTTTCATGTGTTTATTTCAGTTCAAAGTGCAATAATGTGTTGCAGCTTACCAGATTTCATAGCAAGATGCTGAGGGTATGTGTTGCATGCCCTGGGGTAGGCATAAGGAGGCCCCCTGAGGGTGCAAAGCCTGGGACACTGTTGTGGATGGAGGCAAGCAAACCACAGAAGCTGGAAGGAGCCAAATGGTGCAGTATCCTCCATACTTACAGTTGGGAATAGTCCTTGTGTACACTTTTCCTTGGCTCGTGTCAGGAGTGCGCTAATAATTAGGCTGGAAAGACAGTCTGTGGTCCAGCTTGCTCCCTGGCCCTGTTTTACTTAGCAGGCTTGATGTACATATGATTTTGTTGATACAGCGTTCACAGAGACAAGGATCAGACTCTGCCTGGGAAGATTCTGCTGATAAAGACTGGAGACACGTTCGCTCCTGGATCGAGATTAAAGAGAGCCTTAGGGAGCTGGTTATAAATTCCTGACTCTCAGGTTGCTGCTATTTCCTGAGCTAAGCTAGAGTAGCATTATACCAGCTGGCTGCAGATTACAGGATATTTAGCATCACGTATAGCCTGGTGAAACTAGTGGTGAGCCTACCTTCTCACCACTCCGATGCATCCCTAGATCCCTTTGGTTTGGTGCTGGGTGAAACGGAGTTTGAACAGTTATACTGGCCAAGGAGTTTCACCTTCCTCCAAAGCACAGATATCAACCACGGAGACAGGGACAGATTCCAGTTTCCATCTGTTGCACCTCAAAGGGGTGCAGAAGTGGGGCAAGGAAGCACGATGTCTCTAGAGATATGACATGCTTCATTCTTCATACATTTTTAGAATAGCTAAAATCATGCAGCACTCTGTGATTTTAGTGCTTGTGGATATTAACATTTCTGAGGCCTCAATGTGAGTCTCATTTATTGAAATGGCCAAGATTCTGGCAAGAAACCACAGGGAGGAAATCAGTTCTGTGCGGAAGATGCCAGAAGGCAAATATTATTTACATAGAGCGGAGAACTACAGAAATATAACAGTATGTAAATTTCTTGACAGATGCCCTGTTTGGCAGCTGCTCAGATTCAAATTTCACCCTCAGCCAGATCTGCAAAAACACAGATCAGTAATCCAGGATAGATGTGATTTGGTAGAAATCCTGGATGACAAGTTACAACTCCCAGAACTACTACTGAATTTACACAGAAATAACAGATCAGGGAACTGATAATGTCTGTGAGCCTGAATCAGGCAAGATCCTTAAATATAGGAGAAACCTCAATGAAGTCAGACAGCTTTGCAGTCTGTGTTTTTCGCCTGACTCTTTAATCAAACACAAAACTGTGCTAAAGAAGGTACTGCCTGCTGGAGTGCCCTGTAAAAACAGCGCACAAATCTGAGAGCTATTTCAGATCAAATCCAGGTTATTTTCAGATCAAATCTTAGATCAAACAACATGAAATCCTCATGTCAGTCCTCCAAAACACTAATTCAGGTGCTCGTGTCACCAGGTGACACCTGGTGCTCACCAGTCGGCAGAGCTGTGGCACAGAGTCTGCTGCAGGCAGGAGCTGGGAGCTAAGGCACTGGGGGGGGGGGACGGGACGGGACGGGACGGGACACGTTGGACTTGTTAACACTGTTCAGCGGCTCCACTGATGCTCTCTGTTTCTTTTTGTGCAGAGTAATATAGATAGAAAAGTGAATTTTTATGAGACCTAGAAGAAAATTCAGAATTGTCCCCTTTTTTTTTTTCCGAGATGTGAGACGGATAAAATGCAGATTTGCAGCTTAAGGTGGTGTTTTTTAACAAGATTGTAGTAATATTTGGAGAATCTTTGAGTATACTTAGCCCAGCACCTGTTATTAACCGATCTCTGTGCTACAACCAGAAATTCAGTGAGGAAAGACATTTCTACTTTTGCTCTCCAGAAGGTCTCTGAGCTCTCACTCATGTAAACATGAAGTGACTGTGATTCTTCTCTGGAAGCAGCAGCTTCATGCAGTGGTGTGATGATTTTGTGTATCCCTGCTGCAGGATGCTGGGCACATGCTCTGTCAAATGCCCCTGGAGTCTCTAGGGCAGCCTTGCTAAAGCCAAAGTATCTCCAGTGTAAATCTGTCAGCTAGGTTTTCTTCTGTGAAGAATTTCAGGCATTACTGCTCTTCAGTTACTGCAGGGGGAAATCCTACTTCAGCTTTGAGATAGTTTCTGCTTTGAAGCACCTCTGCTTCTGGATCCATAGCCCTGGGCACACTCGCAGCACCTCTGCCCTATCTTGTTGCAAACCTGCAGAGCTGCTCCCTCTCAACTTTAAAGGACCATTCTGCTCTGCTGCAGAAGCATCCTTCCTGCCTCAGTCTGTTCCCTCACCTTCCCTTTCCATCTGCCAAATACTGCATTTTAACTCCAAAGAAGTGCTCTGCTCCCCTGACATACACACACAGCAGAGCCCAACCAAAAGCCACAAGCAGTTCCCACATGGAGTAGCACAGCTTCATCAGAAAATCTGCTTTCAGGATTTCTTGGTCGTTTGCCTTATTTATTGATTATTTATGCCTCCTGTTAACCTTACTAAACCACGGCACGTGTTAGACAGATGGGGAAGCCAAAGTGAAAACAATCTAAGCGGTCTCCGCAGCTCACGCGGACGGGAATGAAAAGCAGAGATGAAGCATCCGTGAGCCCTGCTGCCCAGGTTCCTGTGATCGGCACTGCGAGCCACCGCTCCCTCCGGCAAGGCCACGGGTGCTACCCCCAGAACCCCCCAGTGCCGAGCTGTTGCCCGCGTCCCCCGCTAGGTGGGGCTAAGCCGATGGGGACGGCCGCGGCGGGGCAGGACGTGGGGGGGTCAGAGCCGCGGCTCTCTCGCTGTATTCCTCGTCTGGCTGAGGCTCGGAATGTCTGCCCGGTGATAACAGCATCCCTTTCATACAGTAGGCAAACACGAGGTGGGTAAACACCGTTAGCGGGCTCATCCTTCCGGGCGGTGCAGAGATGGAATACAGGCTGCCGAGCTTCTGTGCACCTCCTCAACAGCAAGGCAGCTTTTGAAACACATGGATTACACGTTACAGAAATTACAAACCAGGCATCTGAGTTGCCCTTTTACAACAAATGCACCACTTACTATCACCCAGCAAACCAATGCCATGCATGCGCTATCAGCTACAGGAGCAAAAAGCATGTCACTTATGTAAGGCTCAGAAATCAAGCACACGCGAAGAGTCTCTTGTAAAAACAAATAACAAAAAAGGCTGTGTCAGGATAGTAAATTGGTTTTCCTTTTTAATTAAGATTCCTATATTTAATTCTGTAAAAGTCCTCTTGGCAGCCTGAAGTGTACCCTATGAGCTTGTGCCCAATCAGCCAGCCTTCCTTCCTTCCTTCCTCCCTTCCTCCCTTCCTCGCTTCCTCCCTTCCTCCCTTCCTTCCTTCCTTCCTTCCTTCCTTCTTTCCTTCCTTCCTGCCTTCCTGCCTTCCTTCCTGCCTTTTTCTAAACTATTCCCACTTAGATCCTGGGCAAAAAATATTGAGAAAGCAAAAAAAACAGGAATAAAGTCATCTTTGTTTCAACTTTTCCTGTCCTTTTTTACTAGGTGAGAAGAAAAACATATCTGATGAATGAGCAGTCACAGACCAGCTAAGTGCCCTGCAGACCTCGGCACCACTGCCTGCTTCAGAGCCCTTCTAAATGCTGGATGACACAGCGATACAGTGTAATTGAAGAAACCTTGTCAAAAATGAGAATATTTTATACGCTTTTAGTAAACATTGTTATTTTCTTAAACCACTGTGGAGCTTCACAGAGCCCCACAACTCAAAGCCCAAATCTGCTGAAAATGTGTTTCCTTCCAAAAGCCCCAAACAAGTCAGCATTCAAGGGATGTTCTTCTTACTGCTCCAGCCAAGAAAATAAAGAAACAAACCAACAGCCCAGACATTGTGAAATAGGTGCTGTGCTCTTTTTCCTCAGCGGTAGTCACAGTGTCAGGACCTTAGTGTCAGGACCTCACCATGGGAGGCACTAGAGAGAGGAGGGATAAGAAGAGAGACTACATGGAGCAATTAAGAAGAAAAAGGAGCAGACTAGAAAGTAGCTGGACATGCAATAGGGTTTGTATGGCATCTCTGCGTGTGGAAGTCTTGGGACTGAATTTATTTACGGGGGGCAGGAAGAGTATGCACAGCACACGGGAGGGAGGAGTGATGAGGAGAGTGTAGAAGGGAACGTGCTGAGCTGTGTCTGGGCTGCGAGCATTTCATCCAAACTGCTATATTGTTGAGACTCTTGAGCAATAAAGCAAATTTTCATTCTAATTAAAGATTCAAGGGTTTTAGAACAATCACCAGAAGAAAGACAGAAAAAGAGGCAAATCCTCAGAGGACTTGGTAATGAATAACAAAAACTGCTTTTGCGCATTGTCCAAACGGAATGGCATTCAGTATAACCGCAGAGAGGATTTAATGCTACAGCCCTCGGTGGTGCTCTCTCTGTGAGTACATGTGGGAAAGCCCACGACCAATAGCAACGCTTAGCCCAGGACAATATATCTTCTAGCCAATATATATCAAAAATCATGCTTGGTATCCCTGACTGTAGTCAGTGGGGTGGCAAATATTGCAATGGGCAGAGTCTGAGAGCAATCACAAATGGCTTAAAGCTGTTCAAGTGAGTCCACTTGCGCAATGTGAATCATATCTCCCACATGCAGGGTGCTTCTGTGTAGCAGTGTCCCTAGCCAGTCCATAAATCCCAGAGGGCAGAGAAAGATAGGTAGGAAGCTCCAAGACTAAGCACAAGCTATAGGAAGTGGACAGGAAGATGTGTACCTTTGGAATTTTGGCAGTAGTCACAGATAGGGTAGATCTGCCCCATGTTCCTATGTAAGCTAAGTACAGGGTGGAAAAACTGGGTTAGAGTTGTGTGACAAAGGTCACTGTGCTTACTAACAATGTATTAAACTCTTTGTAGGGCAGAGCTACAAGACACAAAGACTGCATCTCAACTCATCCCGGGTCCTTTCTGGCCCACACTCCCAGGCCTCCGGTCTGGGGGCATTATGCTTAACTTCGACTGCAATGTGAAAGGAGAACACAGCTCAGCTGGCACAGCTGGTGTGGCCAATGTGGGCCAGCACTGTGCCACCACAGGCCATGCACTGCAGCCCTTGTCTGCCAGCCCTGCTCAAAGTGCTTGCACACCACATCTAGTTCAAGAGCTCTGATGAGTTATCCTTGCTCTAGAGGAAAGGGCTCTGGATTAGGACTCCGGAGGCTGAAATTCATTTGTCAGGTTAAGTACAGACTCTTGAACAAGGTCTTTAATCTGCTTGAGTCTCAGTATCTTTTGGAAAGGGGCGGTAATTCCACCTTCATCCCTGAGGGTTTGGGGAACGGAATTGGTAAATAACAGAGCAGTGCTCTGCTACTGCAGGGATGCCTGGCAATATCGCCAGCAGAGCTCTCCCGGTTGCTCTGAGCAGCTTTCCTAACTATCAAGCACAAATGCTGCAGATCTGGGGCTTGCACAGTCAGTGTTTTCATAAAACAGAATGTGAAATCAGAGGGAAGCAGAATCTATGGGGGAATTTTATGTCCCCTGCCTAACACACCTTTAAGCACTGTTCGCTGTTCTGAAGCATTCACCAGGGAACTGTGCTCCCAAATTACATTAAACGTCTAAAATCACTCTGATACTAAGCTGCTGCTGGCACTTGGGTCCTATCACTCACTCCACAGGCACATGTGGAAACTCCGATAAATATGTAGAAAATACCAATACTGGAGCAAGGCTGCTTTAGTGGCACTTCCCAGAAAGAAAGTTAATAAAGACAGCGGGTCCCTTTTTCACCTAACTGCATTTAGATTGCCAGTTCTTTCTCTTTCAGCTCTGTCTGCTCCCTTTTTAGTGTTTCCCTTCCCCACATTTTCTGCGTCCATGTCGGCAGTTTTCCTTCCCGCTGAGCTGCAAACCCGCTGCTGCTTTCTTCCCCCGCTCTGTGCGTCGCTGCCCCAGCTTGGAGCACGTAGGTCGCATCCCTTTGCCGATCAGCTGAGGAGCAGATGGGAAGATCAGAGAAGCAGGAGGGCTGCTTTACGAGGCGTACCCACAGCAGCACTGGTGGAGACTACCAAAGACTGGCTGCAAACTGGGATTTCAAATGCCGCAATATTCAAATCTGGGATACAGAAGGAGGTCAAAGCCATGGGTCCCGGTGATCTTGTAATTCTGGATTATTCTCCGCTTTCATTATAGCAAAGTTTCTAGTGTTCATATTCTCAGACAAAAGCTTGGAAATGGGAACTACCAAGGGCTTGAACATCAAAGGGCAAATAAAAGAATCCAGAACTGATTTATTTTTTTAAAAAATCTCATGATCTTGCCATCAACCTCACATTATGTTGGAGGGTAGCTCAGGATTTTTGAGCATGAAAGTCTGGCAGGACTACAAGTGCCTCAAAATCATAACGAATTGAGGCCACATTTGGCTTTTGAGAAGGCTGCTCTCTTTCAACTGAGACAATACCAGGGTTATGCAGAACTGCTGGGTGCTCCCCGTAACCTCCCACTGGGGAGCACTGCTATCCCTGGCCATCTCCAGCACAGACATTTTCTCTTTTCCTCCTGATTTAAAGAGGTAAGCTGTATTTTAAGTGCAACGCAGCTGCCCCGCTGCCTGTCAAGGTGGTGAATATTGCAGGCTCATGCCAGTGCCCACAGATCTCCCCAGCTCGCCTTCAGGGCCAGCGCAGCTCCTTAAAGGGACACAAGTCCCTTGTACTTGCAAACATATGTTGAATAAGGCATATGGAGCTAATTATGTAAATAAACAACTCAACCCACGATGATTCTAAATAATGCAAAACATAAAGAGACAGAACGCTAATGTTCTAACTAATGAAAATAGATTCATAGGGTGATTAATTTACAATAAAGAGAAGCTGCGTATGTCAAAAAATGGTACGTCATCGTATGATTTAATATAATTAGTCTCAGCTGCATTCCTCTTGAAGTTCGTTAACAATGATACTGTTCACCTCCTTGTGCATCTGTATCACAGTATTAGAAGAGAACTGCGGAGCAGAGCCAGCAAACACTTGTGAGGAAAATATTTTTAAAGCGCGTCTTGATAAATATTTACTAACCTTTGGGATTTTTGAATGCTTGAGGTTGTGTCAGGAAAGAAGCATATGCTAATATCCTCAAAAACAACACAAGTGGTCAACAGTCCCTGTACAAAAGGGAACAGCTCAATACAATAGACCACTGTTGCTGTGACTCTCAGCATTGTTTACCTCTCACAGAGCTTCCAAGTACAAACCACTTCAAACAAACTACAGCAAGACTTTAAACTGAATCCACCCAACAGGTTAATAAAACAAATATTGATTGGGTTTGAGAGTCATTACAGTAAACAAACCTTTTTGGATTAAAATGGTTCCTTTGTTCAAGCAATATTGTCCAGAGCCTTGAAGCAACGTATTACAATCTCAGCTTAAATCCTCAGGCAATATTTTACAGTGTTTGCCCTCAAATTTACCTTTATTTATAGCACGTGTATAAATACAGATACATAAAGAGATATGGGCAAGAATTTCATGCATGCAAAGGAAAGAAATCATGCCAAACTCAAAAATATGCTGGACAAGAGAAAAAAAAAATATTCCTTTTCAGTGTCTATAATGATTTATACACCTAAATCATACTCTAAAAACTGCAACTGGAGACGCTTTTAGCTTCACTGCTCTAAAATCCCAACTCTGCAATGCAAACAGAAACCACACGAGCACTCCTAATGCCCTTTCATGGGGTCTCCCACACTGATTTGATGTACCAGGACAGGATCTTGACGTGGTCCAGCACAGAGAAGCAACGTAGGTGCTTAAGAGCAAGAGAAGAAATGGGGAGGACGTAGGAACACAGAAGGACGTGCAGGGAGTTATTGCCCCAGCTTCAAACTGATCTGAATGGCTCAGACCTTGTTGCATGGTTACTTGACAGAGAGTAAAGACGTCTAAATAGCTTTAGTTCCTCGCTCAACTTTCTAAAGTGACCTGGGTACCTAGAAACCCCTCATCTAGTGCTGAAGGAGTGACCAGGAGGCCCAACTCTGCCACCTTTGTAAATGCACCAAGACGCAGGCTGAGAATGTCAAGCCTGTTGTACAGAGTTAGGTATGTATCTTCTAACCATAACAGATCCCCCCCATGGTTTTGAAACTCTCGGACACAATCATAGAAGACTTATTTCTGTTGGTAACAGAGCAGGCCACAGATTCAAACGCAACCATTTGTGCATTTGCTTTATTTCCTGCAAACTTTACTTCCCTCTCTACATCCAGAACACACATTAGAAGAAGAAGAAGAAGTGCACAAACAGTAACCAGTACAGAGGTTTTGAATATCCAGGGAACAGTAAAGAGCGAAAATACGGGCAGAACTTAAAGAAGATGTGCCATATTCTCATACAAATGGGTTTGCTTGGTAATTCTGAGAGTTTCTGCACACCTGTTTCATTCCATGAACTGGGCTCACGGTACATTGATGTTAACTTAATACTGCAGAGATGGCAAAATAGCAGGGAAATATCAGGAGAGGGTGATATTCCTGACATTTGGGCAAATTATCGTGCAAGAGCTTCAAGGGCCACTTGGTGCTTCTCATTACCTCCATAAATAAATCACTTAAATACTCATTTATGCTCTATTTCTGACCTCATCAAGCACATATTGCTTAGTGCAGAGCAGAAAGTTGGCCACTAGGATGGACTGCAACATGGTACAAACCTTCCTGCAGCCTGGATTTCTTCTTGGAGAACCAGTCTGACCTGCTTGCACTAATTCCCAGCATTCAGACAATCCTCAGCAAATAATTCTCCATACAGCCCATCCAGTGATGGAGACCGATGTGGCACTACAAAGTCCCTGTAATGTGAGGCAGAGTTTCTAACTGACAGTATAAGGTACTGAGAAATTATGCTGTAATTGAATGAAAGTGCAGCGCATACCCAGCGCTCAGCATCTGCCTTTGCTTTAGGGCACAGCACTCTGCAAATCTTGTAAAATCAGGTGGTTGATCTGATAAGGTACTCCCCATCGCTGGGGCTCTGCCTATCTAAGGACAGAATCAAACCCTGTGAGCTTTGCTCAGAGTATCTCACTCACAGCTAGACTTCTTTGCTGGCAGAGTTATGCAATCTTGGCTTATATCTTATCACCGGTAGAGCAACAGTCAGGCTTCAGTGTTTGTTGTCTCGCAGGCACCCACTTTATTCTCATGGCTGGGTAGCAGCATTAGACACACAGCCTTCGAGTGAAAGAACAACAGGGAGGGATGAGCGATAAGGAGCAGAAAGAGCTTGCCGAGTTAGCACCTGCACAGCAGACTTAGGCTAAGGCTCACTTCATTGATGTGGGGCATTTCCTGCATCTGGAGTGTAATGATTAAGAGAATAAAATACATGTTCTACCACACTGAATGCCAGGAGTAACTGTCATGTTCGCTCATGCTACGCTACTGAGAAGCTAACACGGGCTATTAATTAGGTTTGGGTAGAACAAAACAAATTTGCAAAGATCACTCAAAGCACCAACGAAAGACAGCAAATTTATAAAACGGAGAATTATATTCTATATCCTTAGTAATACTGTGAGAGAATCAGTTGAAGTTTCATTTTTTTAAACTGAGACAGGAGCTTCTTTAACAAGTCTGTATCTACGTCCAAGCGCTAACACATACTCCAAGGCTTTTGCAGGCTTTTGCACTCGAACTCCTTTAGGTCGTGCTTATTCTGTTTCTAACTTCCCTTGGCCTTCGTCACAATGGTGAGAAAATAAATAGGGATTACTCTGGCTTCTGACTCATTCATGGTGCTTGCTGACAACCAGCAGCATGGCGAGGTGAGCAGCAGTGCCCTACACCATTGCCACGTGTTGTTCCCAGATGTGTGACCCATCCAAGACAGATCCTTGGAAATCTAGCATTCTTTCCTGCTATTACTCTAAATACTTCCAAGTCCTTCACGCTGTCTCTTATTGCCTGTAGTTGAAACTGTGGGTGCAGCTGTATCATATCTCATGTCCAGAAAACACTATGTTATTTGGAAAACAGAAACACATTTGCATAAGCAGAAAATACAAAGGGACCAGGTCTACCTGCTGCTATGCACGTTCTTGCTCAGTTTATAGGCAATGGGAATTGCCAAGGGGCCATCTAAACCAAGGGCTCTCTAATAGAACTGAGCTTCATGGCCCTGATTATTTGAAAGCACAACAAACCACTGAAAAATGAAGCTGAACTTGAAATAATGCACGCCTGCGATAACTCATTTTCAGCCTGCCTGCAGTTCTAGAAACTAAGCACCAATCTAGACCCATAGATATCCAAAGGAAACTGGCAGCCAGAGCAACTGAAAAGCTCCAGAATAAAATAAGAGGTTGCATATCAATAAAACGATGGATTGTACAAAAATTCAGGATTTTTTTCCTTAGACATAGACATAAATAAATCTTTGTTTTTGATTAGATATGGAAGTAAAGGGATTAAAAGAATCAGACGAGTGATTTGTAATTGGTCTCCAGACTGTACCTCTTCCTCTAGTAAAGCGCATGCAAGTGAATAAAACTGCATGGTTGGACTTTATTAGCTGCAGCTTTCCTTCCTGACTCTGGGATTAGAGGAATACTTTAACCTTGACACGTTCATCTTCTACTCACAAAGCTTCATTTTTAATGGTCCATTTTCCTTTCCTTTTCATTTGTCTGATTCTGGTACAGAATTTTCTAAATGAGAAGAGGGCAGTGTTCTGTCTGACACACACACAAAAACAAGGAATTCTGACTTACCTTTGTTAGCAAGAGCACAGAGAAATTCGAGATGGTTTACTACTGTGTATTAGGATACATCTTAAAAGTCAATTGCAGATGGCAAAAACGTGGCAAAAAGAGAGGCTTGTATAAATAAGACTCCTGAAAGAATGCATTAAGCTGTCATTTAAAGAGATTCAAGCAAAAACAGGAGTGTAATTTTATTTACCACATTGTAATGTAAAGCCAAGTACACAAATACATATTGCTTGTATATTTGGAGAAATGCTGTTTGTTTGAAGCTTCCTTTATGCTTTGGAGAAGTTTGCAGTGAGCAGTGCCCTATCTCTTCTCCAAGTGAAGCACACAAATACTGTCACCACTGCCTTTTCTGAAAGCAGAATTGGGTCATTGTGGAGTATTTGTGAAAAGTCCATAGGTAGTGAGATAACAGCAATGTGCAGCTACTGGCACACCTGCTACCACTTACTGAGGGAAAGTGTCTGTGGAAATGTTTATTCAGAGGGCTGGGGAAAATGAGGGTGCGAGGAAGATTTGGCATGTTTGTGTGTGGAGCAGGGTGATATTTAGCAAAACACTTGCAAGTTAATTGCAGAATAAAAGAATATCCCTCAAAGGTACACACTTCCTCAGCACACCGATTTATTATAATTACAGTGTTTACTCTTACCTTTTTTCTTTATCCAGCCACATATTCAAGTTGCTTTAGATTAAAGTATATGTCTTGTTAATTATGGCATTTAGTTCTCAAATCGTAATTGGTGTCTGGTGCTAAGCTCCTATAACTCTTCTTGTCACTATTTCAAGAGGGCCTGTTTAATTTGCCTGAGGTAAACTAAAATGGAAAGTACCGTCTTATTTGAGTAATGTGAGATATTTCTTGTGGCTTTAATGATTAAATATTGTACTGTTTAGGAGGGGAACGGTTGAGGGGGGTGACAGTGGGCAGTCCTACCTGCCAAGAGCTAATCAAGCCATATGCTGAGCTCCCATAATAATTGTAAGGGGTTTTATTACATCCTTTAAGCACACGAAAGTAATACTGCTCAGAAAAAACAAACACCACTAAGACACTGGCTAAAGATCATTAGAGTGAGCTCCCGAGAACTCTTCTGACATGTTGTTCTTTCAAAAAAAGTTCACTGCAGTGTGGGACACAGGAACTTTTACTCCATCTAATCACAACTTCATCCTACCACTGAGAAAATGCATCAAGGACAAAAGCTTAAGAAACAACCCTGTCAGTATTTGGGGGGGAGAACACCTGATGACTGTCAGGCTATCACAACTAGCTATCACATCCTGTAAGTAAAAAGAAGTAAAACCGCACAACCCCAAACTAACGCATGCAAGCTTCCCCAAGACTTCTCTTCAGGTGCTTTAGGTATCGTCTGGTGACTCTTCTTTCAGGTCAACATAAATGGATATCTTTAAATTAGACTTCAGAGGTGTATTTTGGCATCAGTCAAGTTACCAAGGCACTTAAGTAAAGAAACTTCTAAATTTGTTCTTCCAGTGGCAATTTACCTCGATAAGCATCTATTCCAACAGTTTCCCATGAAATTAAACAGTCAGTCTGTTTTTTAGCTTTGAGGATCTACTCTCTGCATAATGTGTGATTTTTCTGCTCCTATTTCCTCTGCCATCGCCATTGCCTATACTTTTTCTCAAGATGGAGAGATGGTTAGGCAGTCTAGATACTAAGTCAAGTCAGTCCTGTGCTTTTCCCTAAGAAATGCATGCCCAGGAGGTGTTGCACTCCACCTGCATTTTCATGGTAACTCTTTCTGATGCTTAATGGACCTTCTCTTAGCGTTCTAAGTTAACTACGTTTGTGGTCATATGTTTGTGGGATTGTTGTCCTGTGCCAAGCAGGGCCCAAATCACCTTAATCTCACATTTCCATGCAGATGTTTTGCTGCTTTTTCTCCACCCTAGTTTTGTGGCTGAAATGAAGTGACACAAGTCTGCAGTAGGTCCATCTTCTGTTCATGGAAAATGTGAACCTGGAAGGTGTCTCCTCTGCTTGGATCTCCCTTTGGAAGGTGAGAGGTTAAAATCTACCCTTCTAGCCTTTGGCTCTTGATGGCAAAGATCGATGTGACAAATTATCTCTAAATTCTTCTAGCAGAAAGAGGTTTCCAACAAGCATTTCAAGCAGGCTCACACTTGAACTGCTCTGGTTTCAAAGAAGCAATAATCAATTCTTTGGTGTACAGACTTTCCACATTCCCCTGAGGTGAAGAGATACACTTTGTATGCATTATCAGAGCACTTAAGCTTTGTGTGGCACTAAAACGTACCTTAGATGATACATCTCTTGTTTATTCCATAGGAAAATAAATAAGTAAATAAATGTTGCCTGTTCCTTCCTCTTTTTCTTCAATCAACAACAACCAGTGCAATGCAGGAGAGTCATCTGATCACCACTGTAATGCACTGGAATGACAACAAAAAAATTTATGCTTGCTTGCTGCTTCAAGTCACTGCAATAAATGTGCCATCAAATTTCACACAGTCAAGACTGGAACTTGCTGGAGAGCTGGAACAAGCAGCAAGACTTCTGGAGCCACTAAGAGGTGAATGGTGTCCTCAGCTAGCAAGCACTTGTAATAAAGAATCTGCCACTTCAGAATACAAATGAACATGGCCTCCTGCATGAGATGACAACTCTGGGAAAGGCTGAAGAATTCAATCTGTATCATGGGATTCTTATGCATGACTTTTTTATTATCTTGAGGCCAACTAGATAGACTGTCCCAGTCAGAAACAGACCATTTCATTTGTAGTTCTGGGCAACTAAGACATTTATCATCATAACATGGCTGGTAGTTTCCACTTCGCCTCATATTCAGAAATAGTGAAATCGTTCTCTTGCTGAAGGCACATTTCTTGTCTACTGAATCACTAGTCATTGTCCACAGATTTCAATCTCACAGGCAAAATCAGCAAGCTAACAGTGTAGTTGCTACCTGTGTTGCCTGTTATGGCAATGCCTATGTGGACTGCATAATGTATCTGGAGCTTCAGCGGCCTGTTGAAAATTTGCCTCCTCTGGAGAAGGCAAGGTGATCCATTCCTGCATCTCCTTCATCAGGGGAATTTATTTTGCAGTCATCCAGGAAAAGGTCATTTGCACTGAATGAGCGCAAACACACAGGAAATTCGTATTCTGGAAACCCATATATGTACACTTTGTCATGATATTCGCTGGAACTTTGGGAACTCAGCCACATCGGTATCATCAGCCAAGACCAATCACCCAAGTCTCTGCACAGGCTGGAGAGGACATCTGTGATAGTCTTTATTTAGCGAGACACTCATTCTAGGACAGTGAGAATCTTTTCTGGAAAGAAAAAGAACCTAGGGAAATACAGAAGTCTGCTGAGCCAAGGGCAACAATCTTTCTTATTTTCTTCAACAAGAAGATGAGAAATGTCCATAGCTGTGACAAGACATGCAATAAGAAAGTTTTCACTACACTTCTGTTCAAAGGTAAATTCCTCCAGCAAGAGCTTTCCTTCAGTCAAGAACCTCTGAGAAAGAATGTTAATTCCCTGAACCACATTCTGATAATGGAGACTTTTTCAAGGAGGACTACCATGTTTCAACTTGGGTATCTTGCCTGCGTTGATCAATAAATAGCATCTCTTCCCCCTCAGCGAAAAACCTGACAAAGAACTGGAGCATCTTAACAGTGAAGAAGCCCCAGAGCAGGCCTCACAAACATGCTATGTCAGGTGAACCAGGATAAAAGCCAGATGGTGTCATGCAATGTGTGGTAATCGTAAGTGAACGAGTACCAATCCTAAACACACATCGTACCTGTACTTTTTGTGAATCAACCATGCAGTGTTTCTGCTGTAGGAAAACTTGTTATAAAATTAGACCTTACCCAAGCTAACAAATAGATGATCATTGATAAGGACATCACAGGACACCAGGTGATGCTATTTAGGGAGAGTAGGTAATGCTATCCATTTTCTGTGGTCCCTTTCCCTTCTACCTCTCCAGGAACTGCAGTTGTACTGTGCTAGAAGATATATCTTTGCCTGTTCCTTCTAAAAGGAAGTCAGGCATCTCCAATATAGAAATTATGCTGTGCTTGAAATTTTGCAATGCTTTCCAAAATTCTTCTTTCCAGATATTCTTCAGTAATGATTCTGTCAGAGAGGCTTCTGTTGAGTGTTTCCTGAACAACCTGCAGAAATTTGGAGGATATTAAAGAAATAGAGTATCTAAGTTATGAAGGGAAAAAGTAAAATTGGTGGGGCTAGAGTCATTCTTCTTGCATTGCTTTATTATTACAACTGGCGTTAATGACACAGATACTAATAGAAACAAACCATTAAGTCCCTTCATCAAAATCGTGTGACAGGAACTTCAGGCATGTCTTGGATTGCTCAGCTTCTACCACAGCTTTTTACCACAGAAAACAAGCGTTGAACTTCACTACCTTTTCATCAGGAGATTTTCATGGTAACAGGCATACCAAGACATAGAGGCCTCCAATAATATTTAACAAGTTGCATTCGACTTTATTCTAGTTCATATCAACAGACACCACTTCTGGTTATTTGTGAAATACTGTCTTTCTGCACTGGTGTAATTCTATCATGTATAGGAATTAAGCCCCTATCCCTCATTCAAGGGGATTAATTTCATTTAATAGCAACAGATAAAACTATGCATGAATTATAGAGAAGAATTTCTTGTTGCAGGAACCCAAATTTTCCATGCTTAAGATACACTGAGCAAACTGCTGCTGCAGATATGAGTTTAGTGCACTGCTTTGTCCTCATTGCAACCTTTGCTGCTGGAATATTCCCTATATTCCCTATATTTACCCACTCACACTGATCAGGTAATAAAGCTACCAATGAGTCAACACTGCCCTGTGTTGCCTAATAAAGAAATTGTCCAAGAAGTTCAATCCATTTTTACCATGACAGAATGAGCTGCCCACTCATAAGGCATGAGGATGCCATTCTGCTATTCTCAAAAGAACTCGCTGACGTTTTTGCTATCTTCATACATCTTGTCCAAGAAATATAAGCATGAAAGTGCCAGCATGATATTGTATCCGATGGCCCAGAACTGACATGAGCTGAGAAAGTTCTTGCCAAGCTCCTTGACATAACCAAAAGCTTCAATATTACTTTCTTAAAAGATGTCCAAGGAACCCCTATTTAAATCCCATTCCGACTTTACCAATTCATTTCTGGGAAATCACTTTAAAACTTTATCTAGGTGAGGCTGGGGCGATTTTGCTTTCCTCACTAACAGCTAGTGTAACTGCTTCTGCTCTTTCTCAACTTGGAAACTTAACAGATTTTTGGATACTGTCACATCTGACCCCAAGATCTCCTTTTTAACTCTGGTGATTTTAAAAGCTTCACCAAAAGCACACTAATTTGAGCTGTCACTAGCATGCTGTGCTGTCTCCAAGCACATGGTCTGGTTGAATGTAAGGTGCAACCAGCCAAAGATTTAATCCTTTCAAGCTGTTATTAAGAGAGACTGGCTGATGAAGCTTGCAGGGTTCCTCATTGTTCTGCATGTCACTCCTCATCTGACTATTGAAGACAGCCCCCTGAAGCTGTCCCATGGGACAAGTTATCAAACCATGCCTCACTCGTCACAACCCCAATCTACCTGAAGGATTGCAATACATGCAGCAACAGGTTTTGACTTCATCTCTGACATCATCTACCTGGCATTTCTTTGCACTCTGAGAGAGCATGTGCTCAAAGCTAGAAGGCTGTGTCAAAGGCAGCCCCTTCTGCTATGAAGGCCACTGCACTTGACTCATTGCAAGTTCAGATTGCCAAAGGACAAGTTGGAAATGTTGAGTCAAGCAGCTGATGCTTGCCTTCCAGTTCTTCAGAGGCCTCTCCCCAGAGCACAGGACTACTACTACATTCCCAACAGCTCAAGTTCAGCAAAGTCTTTACTTCAGGGGTTAATATTCCTTGCTTGCATAGAAAGCAATCTACGCCTATCTACTAGAGGTTGTATTATATATGGGGGATTCTGTTCCTTGGTTGTGCAAAAAGAACTCATGCCCTGACTTGTTTCTCTACTTTTCCATTCAACCAGAAAGATATTAGGGGTGGGGCTGTTGTTTTTGATATTGTTTTGCTCGTATTACTAAGAAGTTACATTCACATACACCCTACTGCTGCCAGTTAGTGTGTTCTGCACCACAAACAACAGAGTACATGAAGGAATCCACTGGCTCAAACATATGCAGAAAGCTGTTTTAGGGACAGCTTCTCTTTGCTTTACTCATGAATGACTTCTTAGTGGGATTATTCCACATGAATAAGGAAGGGTTATCTGGTCTGTAAGACCTGCTTTCTTTAGAGTCTTGCAAGGGAAACAGTGGAAACTCTATTGTTGAATCACACAAAACTGGAACAGACAAGTTGCAACGGACAAGACCATGCCATTTAGACACAACTCTCTGGTGGGAGTCACATAGAAGGCCCTCCTGCTAGAAGCATTTTCCCTTTCCAGGCCTCACAGTTATAAATCCACACCTTGACATGAGAAACAGATCACCCCTGTTCCCTCATGCAGCTAGATGGTCTGGAAGCAGTCAGTCTCATTGCTGCTTCTCACCCGCTTGGAGCACAGTGCTTATGGTGAGGAGCAGGCAGAGATCAGCACTGCTTACAAGAACCAAGGAGCACTGTACAGGGGAGAAATTTCTCGGTCATTCCTATCCCATCCAGACAACCATGTATAGGAGAGGGAGACCTGAGCCCTAAGAAGAGCATGGAAAACAGTCCCATGCCCCTGAAGAAGGCATGGAGGCTCAGTGACATGCAGAGCACTTGTTTTCCCAGCTCTATTTCGGACAGCATGAGTTTCAGTCAACTGTCTGACACTCTTGGCTTTAGTTCTGCCTCCTTTCTCTTACTGCTGGCTTTTGAGGTTTCAAAGACAGCTGATTGGGCAGCATCTACTTTGTCTCTGAATGTGTCATAATCTCCTTAAATTAACCACTTCAGTTTCAAGGATCGACCATTCATTCACCATGTATACAGATTTTGCTTTTTTGATGACTAATTGGAGGCTGTATGTCCCCAAACACTGACAAAAATATGATTTATCTACCTTAAACTGGAGGCATATGCAAAATTGTGCATGATACTTGTCCATACAGCTACATAAGCACTTTTCTCTGGTCCTGTGATAATTTGCAGCATGATGGTTTCAGAGCAGAGCAGTTTTTCTCCCCATCAGCTTTGTGGATCTGACAGACAGCCTACTGAGAGCAGTTTAGACCAGAAGCTCCAACAAGGAGTTAAACATCATTAGGCTCATTCTAAAACCCTAGCTGAAGGGCTGGTGCACTGTTTGGGTTTGAATTAGTCACTTGACCTCTGTTTGTTTTATTCATCCCAGTTGGAGAACTGGGCATAAAAACAGACCCTTGCTGCAAATCTATAGCAGATTAAAGGAGGGAAAACAGCGCACACCAAGAGGAAGAACAAAACCTATCCCACAATATTTTCATCAGTATAAGAGCTGTGGGCTGCAAGTAGAGTTTTAAAAGCATCTCTCTGACTTAGGATGCAGTTTCTCAAGCTACAGGGGTTACTGAAGATACCTGACCAGCATACACAAGGCAATGGCATGCAGAAGTACTAAATATTTCACCCTAGTCTCCTGGCTTGTGCTGCATTCAGACCTGAACCCCAGCCATGTGAATGCAGGTCCAGAGGCACCAAGAAGTGACAGTGAAATACCCAGTTTTGTCAGATACATCCACTTTTTTAATTCTGAATATTTGCTTAAGGGAGAATTTGAGAACTTTAGCTGTAAATTTGTCTCAATCTCCTACAGCACCTGCAGAGCAATAGATCTCCTCCAGCACCTTTTGGTTACAGGTATTCTTCCTACAGAGCCACTGCTGAAGTATATCAGATGTTTCTGGGTCTAACTGGGCCTACTAGGAACACACTGGACCCATGGCTTGCTAAGCAAATCCAACTACATACCTACAGACATGGTTTAGTGGTAGTGGGACAGTTGGAATAGATCTTAGAAATTTTTTCCAACCTTAATGATTCTGTGATTCACTGTGTACACTTCTCTGTCTACTTCAGCTATGACATTCATGAGCTATAGCTAGATAATCTTCTGTCATAAGATCTTGAGGCTTATTAGCTCAGACTCAGTAGATACAACTGTGGTAAAATATGACCTACTGAGCCAGACACGGTCTCACTGTGCTGTGTGCTGTCCTGCTTCCAGGTAGCTTATACCCAGTCAGCTGGAGTATTCCTACACCTAGTATGCACATGTATTCCTAAGGACAAAACAGCATTTGCGAAAGTTACTTCAAAGCTATAGAAACGCCTCTCCTCTGCCTGCTGACCTTTGGATAACTAAAATAAGACACCAAATTATTTACAGTCGGCTTCCCCTGCAGAAAGGGTTTAAGAGATTTGTTTTGCAACCTGAAAAGCTTTATCAGTTGATGGGCATAAACAGTGTAAGATCAGAAATGATACACAACTGTACTGAAGTAGTAGAACAGCCAGAAAAATTCCATTCAGAAGCATAGCCAATGATATAAATGAGGATGAGAGTAATTCAGGTGCAATTTTTGCATGCTCTTTTCATGTATAGCAAGTAGGTAAGTTTGCTTTCTTCAGCACACACCCACCTGGTCCTCTGCATATAGAACTGCTGTGCTCTCTGGGCAGAGTTTGAAAGCTCCAGAAGCCCAGTAGTCTGGAATGTCCCAGCACTGTTCTGGGGTTTTGTTTTTGTTCAAAATAGTAAGGTGAATAGTAAGGTGAAATAAATAAATAAACAAAATATTAACCAAATATTCTGTGCAGCCGTCTAAATATACTTAGTTGTCATTGACTTTGGGAACTCTTTAAAGTCGGTAACGCATGGACACTGATTACAACAGAGCACTTAATAATGCTCCAGACGTAAATTCCTACTCTGTGCAGAGAATTAGTGCACAGACCAAGCGTCCCTCAGATTCCTCTTGAAGTCTACCCAGAAGGCTGATGTGGAAATTCAGCCTGAGCTGGTGCCCTGCACAAGGGTCTGTGTATCAACAACACTGTCCCTAACGAAGACAGATGCAGGCAGATATAACTAAGGTCTCTGGGTCTGGTAGAGGATTTTTTTGCCTTTTTTTTTTTTGTACCACTATTCAATGCCCTGACCCTGGCACATGGAACTACAGCACTATAATACATATTACTAAAAACATCAAAATCTTTTGTGTAAGAAAAAATAAGTATGGAATTCTTACTCATAAGCATGCAATAATATTTTAAAGTTATAGCATAATAAAGTTATAGCAAGTCCTAACTGTTGAAAACTCCCTTTTATATTTAATACAAAATAATTTTCTTATTACGTATGATGAAATTCAGGTAATCTGAGAAACCCAGAAAGGGATCCTTGAATTTCTCACCCTCAGGCTACTCATAAACAAAATGATATACAACTTTGGAAACTTTATTTTAGAATCATTATAGACCTGCATTTTTAAGAGCTGTTTGGAGGCAAATTCCAGCTGAAAATATAGGAGCCTTCTTTTTGGCAAACTCTGTTTCACATTCTCTTCTTTCTATCACAGCTTTACCTATACAGATGTAGTGTATTCTGCCAGGATCTGCCTATTGATCCTCAACCTGTCTTTTTGCAAGTTAACCTGTGCAAGGACAGAAATAGAGTTAGACTATCTTGAGCAGTTTAAGACGGACACATCTTCAAAGGAGTTTTATATGTTTATATGTTTGCAGTTCTTGCAGGTGTCTCTGACCACCAAACAGCTCACCAATGTATGACATATGGGTAATTCTGCATGTGAGCACCTGCACCTTGCTGTGGGGTTTACACATGCAAAAGGAAAACATTTTTGTAGATATGTCCATTGGGTCCACGCCAGAAAGTTTAGCCTCAAAATGGCTGTAAAACAAAACCCAACATTTTGCAAACTTTTTGTAAAGTTGTATCTTCAGAACAATTGATGATGATGCAATTCAAACATGGAAGCAACCTGTTCCACAACATTTAGCTGCACAATGATTTCTGTTTAAAGGAAGAAAACGGTATAATTAACTAGAGGTACAACATGGCCAGTGTTGCTTTGCCTTTTCAGCAAAAAAAAAGACTAAGACTCTTCAGCATGTATTGCAAGCCCAGTCTTGAATCACTCTGCTGAATCAACCATGAAGAACCAATAAATGGTAATTGAGAGGCAGACTCCAGACCACTTTGGCTGAGTAATAGTTCAGAACAATAATTCTTTGCTTTCCTCCTTTATTACAGGTCCCACTGACAAGTTAGCCTGGAGTGCCCTTTCAGGTTTCCACCCCTAGTCGTTGGCCCCATCCTGTTCACACAGGTAACTCAGCAGCTCGTGAACCAGTTTCTGAACTCTTGCAGTTATCACCACAGTGGAACTGACGTGACCTAAACAGTGGTCTCTGGAGACCCCTCATCAGTACTGTTGTTTTTAACAGTTTTAACAGGCTGATTTAGAGGCAGCTCAGTCTTAAGAAGGGCAGACAGCTGAGGCCAGTAGCAACAAGTGCTTCCCAGTCTGATCTGTCCCCATCATTCTGTCACTCCCTTAGATCCTCAAGCCATCCTTTGTTCCCTCAAGCCTATATACATCAATCATGATCCTGCAACAGGCTGCCCAAAGAGGTTGTGGATGCCCCACCTCTGGAGCCATTCGAGGCCAGGCTGGATGAGATCCTGGGCAGCCTGATCTGGTGGCTGGCAGTCCTGTCCATTGCATGAAACTAGATGATCTTTTACAGTCCCCTCCAACCTAAGCCATTCAATGATTCTATGATAATTCTATGATCCTACTCTGACATGAGCTAACTTCAAACAAGATCCATTAAGGCTATATAAAAACTGGATCTGAATACTAAGGGAGCAAAACCTATTGCATTTGTGTTGGTGTAAATGACAGGAATCTATTCTACATCTTCTTCCATAGCAGCTTTACCAAAGCGAAACTCCTTAAAGCCAAGAAAAAGAGTCCCAAGTGTCTATTTCCAGAGCTGTGGCATTTTAAACATAATGATTTCCCTAAACTTCAATCAATCATGAAAAATTACAAGCAAATATAAACAAGATAAATATGGCCCTGGATTGCCTCCAAAGGCCTGTGGTACACTGCAGGCAGAGGATAATGTAATTAAATATGGGCAGACTGCCTACTACTCGCTGTCGGTTTTGTCCGGATGTGAGCTGAAGAAGTCTGCCCTATTGCAAACATTTGTTTTACAGTGGTACAACTTAATTGAGCTTGGAAATCTTCTGGAGGCATTAACAATGGCTTACCTCACTAACGAGTAGGGATAATACAACCATTTTGACTTGGTGGGCAAAATCCTTTCTTAGATCCATTTTGTACTCTTAAAGGAAAGTAGGCACTTACAGGTATGTGAGAGTGATCAAATAGACTGAAAATGGTTCCTTGTGTTGAAAACATGTTGCTGTGAAGAACTCAGCTCCATGTGAATTACTACATGGTACATAAAATATACTGTCATAATTTACCCAAAAATCAGTGGGGAACTTCCTCTCCATTGCTGACCTTCACCCTCCTTTATGAAGTTGCTTAGTCAACCTGTGTCAGAGAAGATTTAGCCCAGGCAATGACAGAAGTGCTACTGAAGTACCTCCTTTTGCACAAGACTAGTTTATATTCAAGGAAAGAGGGCACCTTTTCTTTCCAAATGTCCTTTTGGTTACTGTATTTCCTTATGCAAGCTGAGCACTCTAGCACCAACATATTCAATGTACCTCTGAAGGAGCTGAAACATTTTCAGCAAAGGTTATTTGCTGGGTGGTGCTGTTTCTTTGGTTGCATTATGACACAGCATTTTGATTTGAATGAGAACAAAGGAGTACAGTGCCCAAGCCCCTCGTTCTCACTGGGAATTGTCCACAAAATTTATCCCAAACTAAGTCTGGAAGCCTCTTTTGTGGATGCTCCTTGTTAAAAATACTGACAGTTACAGCAAAAACAGGTCTATGATGCTCTGTCTTGCTGTATTTCATACTGCAAAACCTAGTTTAAAATATTCTGCCTAAAATGGCTGCAAAATACAGGACAGGTATCAGTGGTCTGTATGGCATTGGAAGCCAAACAAGCTGAAGAGCTGCTTATCTGCTCTACAGAACGGGATCAGAAGGCTCTCCTTAAAAATCCCATGAAGGATGGCAATTTAGGATAATAGTTCAAGCTCCCTGAAGTATGACATTTTGCCAGACTATGGCTGGGTTTTGAAAAAAAACGTGTGTCTCTTAGAAGGTCTTTTAAGAATGCTCAGTTTTACACTCGAACACACACAATGAAGGCAGGCACAGGAAGGAGACTTGGCCTAAGCTCAAACTCCCTGGTGGTTGGAACTTCAGGGTTATTTTCATTTGTCTGACTTGTACACTGTAATTGCACTGGGGCTGCAGATGACAAATTATTATATATTTTTTTTCTGCTGTTTACAGGTATTTGTTTGGATTCAGGGGGTGATTTTTTTGTACATGGGGATGTGTCAAGCATGCATGAGCACTGCATTTCATAAGATTAGCATTAAGCAATGCACCTGGGAGATGACATAGCCTGCAGCCCATTGCCTATAAGAACAGACTTCTAGAACACCGTGTCTGTATTATGTATAGAACATGGCATAAGGTTCACACATAAAATGCATCCTTAACAATATTGCCAAGACATATTTGGAATGAACAGTCAAATTTTTCCCCAAACGGGCAGACAGTTCAAAGCTAATTTTCTTGCCAGCATCACTTTAGGAGAACCTCCTTCTATTTGTATTTGTACTAAGAGATATCAAGAACAGATAATGTCAGCACCTGGTTTGTTCCTGACTCATCCCAAGTGATTTCCTACATAATTTGTTTGGGTGGAGGATGGCAAGCAAACCATCAGTAAATTCTGTATAGGTAGGTGCAAAAACAAACAGCAGCCTTTTTGCTCCTATGCATAAAAGGCAAACCACATAAAACTTTTACCTTGAATAACTGAAACAGGAAGACGTCTGAATATTCAGCCTGTCAGAGACAGGGAAGATTTGCCTCCCAGCTGAGGACAGGGCTGGGGCCTTTTGAAATCTCCCTAAGGCAGCAGCACCATAAGCAAGCAGAGTACCTGGGCAAACCTATACATTAAGTCATAGAGTAAAAACACACCTGGGAGAGAGCCTTGGAATGTCTGGAGCAGGCAGCTTCAGATCAGAAGCCAGAGTCCATTCCTAGTTCAGGACTGATGTTTAGAAAGAGCCCTTAATGAGTCACCTTACCTCCATCTGCTACATATTCATACGTATACACACAACAACAGTAGTTGTAGAGTAGTGGCCTGACATCAGATGCTTAAAAATTTAAAATTACAGCTACCCAGCATGGACTGACACTTTTCTGGAGTACTTACCAACCTTCAAGCTCTGAGATACACTCCCCTTACTGACTAAGTGCTGACTTCAGGCAACTATCATACATTTAATTTGGCACTTTTCTCAGTCACTCCTGAAGCCATGTTACACACAAGACCAGAAAGCTGCAGCAACCAGGAATACAGGGGGCATGAGTGAAAGGCATCTTCAGGACTGGTGCAGCTGAGCACCAGTAGCTTTGAGGTTAGAAAGGGAAAAGATGTGACATAAAGGTCACAATTTTCCACTCCCTTCACACTCACTCACACACAAGAGCACACGGTGCATTATTTGAACTGACTGAAACAAGCATTGCTCTTTATTTATTTTCTAATACTTTGAATAGGAATTTAATTCAGTAGTAAATATCTGCTACTGAACTCTGGGACACCTGTATTTATGTAAGCAAACAAGAGTACAGATATGAAAGAGAGAACCAAATAAAAGAAATGTTATTTTCCAAATAGTAAAGAAACGTTCTCATCAAATTTTGACAAAGGCTCAGTTTGGCTTTGTTTGAACACACTTGTGATAAGTGTACCTACTGTACGAGTAAGAACATTTGTGAATTTAGACATGTATTTTTCCTTGCAAATATGACATTTCAAGTCTCACAAAACCAAGGACTGCCGTGCTTACTATCTTAGCAGCTGATTATAGTTCTGCATTATATACTTCTCATACTATGGCAGCATATTCTGGCCTTAGCTGGACCTTTGGAGCTTAGTACCATGAAGAGAAAGAGTAAGCAGTAATTCCTGTCTGTCAAAAGCATCTTAGTACGATCCAACCTCTATAGACATGCATACATTAGGGACAAGGAAAGGGCACGTATACTGGGATCACCTGTGCCCATGCTTCTCCTAAGTTGTTGTATGCACGGTTTTCACAGATAACAGACAGTTCCAGTAACTCCTTCAGGAAAGAGAGACCAGAATGAGTTGCCAGGACTAGCAGTTTGCTCCTGGCGCTCTGTTTTTCAAGAGTCCAAATGTACAGCTGCAACTGAATGAATTTTCACAGTCCCTTTCTTACAGCCCAAAGACTGTAATTTGGACACCCTCATCTAAGGCATCAGGAATGATAAGAGCAAAAAGATATGTGCCATGGCAGAGAGCTGGATGAACAAGTCATTTCAGTATAAACTGACAGTACCATTAGTCCAGACAACAGGAACCTTAACTCACCATCAAAGTGTTATGAAAAGGCAGTATCATTTCCTCTTACTGTCTTACCATCTTGTCTACTATTTCGTTATTTGCCTGCTAAGGCTACCCACATGGCTTTCCAGGCAGTAGACTAGTTAAAAAA